>JAODAC010017462.1:0-20813 GCA_027575185.1 Mimaenictus wilsoni | reverse complement strand
ATATGGGCAAGCAGTATGCCCAAAAACAGCGAAAAATCTCGTCAAAGAAATTATTTCAATATACATTATGTAAATACAAAAATTCATTAAAAGTGCATCAGAAATTGAGATGATGACTCGTCCATTCCTTTGTTCGTCACCGCTGATGATTTCGACGCCTCGGCATTCGGGATGTTTATGTTTGGATGATTAGGTTTTCGGCGGATATATATGTTCGTTGTTAGTACGTTAACCGGGCTTAGTGACCGCCACAATATTATCAAGAAAACAGAATTTAAACATGTGGGGCGGCAGGAAAGTGTTATAAAGAGAGGTACAGCTATACTAAGTTTGGGAACCTCTGCATTAGGGTAACGAGCTGATAATCGCGCAACGGAGTCGGTGCAACGTGGTTTGTTCTTAAAACAATATATACCTGAATCAAATTATGACAAAACTGTTTTTGGGCGAACGAGTGCATCGGCGAAAAATTCTGTTTACATTGTATTGTATTTACCTTCTATTGCATTATATGAACTACACGTTCAAAAATATTATTCAAATCTAAGACGCAAAATTCGTGCACATCCCTTTTAGAGTTTTTTATGAATTCCAGTAAATTATCTTAAATTTCTTAAATGTTTATAACATTAATTGTCATGACAAAAACGAGTAAGTTAGTAACACTTTTGTTTTCAATAAATTACAAATTACGTTCAAAAATATTATTCAAATCTAGGACGGACAACTCGTACACACCCCTTTTAGAGTTTTTTTATGAATTCCAGTAATTTATCTTAAATTTCTTAAATATTTATAACATTAATTATCATGACAAAAACGAGTAAGTTAGTAACACTTTTGTTTCTAATAAATTACAAATTACGTTCAAAAATGTTATTCAAATCTAGGACGGACAATTCGTGCACACCCCTTTTAGAGTTTTTTATGAATTCCAGTAATTTATCTTAAATTTCTTAAATTTGTATAACATTAATTATCATGACAAAAACGAGTAAGTTAGTAACACTTGTTTTTAATAAATTACAAATTATTTATTTTATTAAGATACCTCTTGGAAATTATCATACCAATATGTTACGAAGCTGATTATATCTGCAGTTAAGGTTTTTGTGCGTTAATGTGCTGCTGGTGCTCATTCGAAGGTATCCGACGATTGAAACGTCAGTTTTCGTCACGTCTTAATTTCAATTTTATTGCGGCCGATCTTGCGTTGCTAACCAATAACCAATTTCCTCTTTATATAACAACCGGGATTAATGTTGCGTTTTATTGTCGTACGAAGGAGGCGCGTTTACGACGCTACGAAGGGATCAAGGAGCTAAGTCCAATTTACATAAATTATTAATTGGATTTCAAGACGCGTGTGCAGCATGCACACAGCACAGAAGCGGCAGGTCTTCATGACGCCGTTGTACGCCTTGTACCTGTTATGCAGGTGCTCAATTAAAGTGCTCTGCTGTTTTACATTTCATTACATTACGTCGCATTAGCCGCCGTGTTAACCGGCCGAAAATTTATGAATCGTAAAGTTTACTGGCGTGAAACAAATATGCCCAGCATATTGCAACAAATTATGAATTTAATTAGAATTCGTTGGTGATGCATTTGCGGGTGATGGCAGTGGAGGGTGTGGGAGTGGACACACTTGTGCGTTGTTGTTTTGTTATTGTTGTTTCTGCGGTATTAGGCGCGATGCGCTGGTGGAATTGAAGAGGGGCAGTGAATTGATGATGCGCCGCTTTCTTTTCGCCCGGCCGATCGAAGGAAGCTTTTTAAGCACTGGCCGGTTATGAGCCCGATCGTGACAGCGCCTGGCCGATGTTAGTTTTTCTGCCACGTCATTCGGCGGTGATCAGTCGTGAAACGCGGCGCGGCCATTAGACATGGATATTAAGTGACAGGCCAGGTGGTGATTGTCTGTGTTTTCGTTGCGCTTGAATTGGATCCTATCATTCGATAATGAGATTGCAAACCTAGTGCAATGTGCTAACTAAATAGAAATGTTTCATTTTTCTCCATTAGTCGTTTATATAGGAGTTACTTTAATTTGGTTATTCCGTAAATTGTTGTATTATAGATGTGAATTCTGAAATTCACTATAGGTAAAGTGCGTAATTTTAAAGAATAGTATATAACGATACAGGTGTGGAAACGGCGATTTTGGGCACGCTACTAACAGTAAGTGCACCAATAGGTGTTTACACAAGAGTATAATAGTTCGGTATATTTTCGTATGCTTTAGAAAATTATTGTTCCAACGTTTTCTTACTGTATAAATGTCGATTTTCAAAAGTACATTCGTTCACGCATTTCATTACTAGCATGTTGAATGAAGCTCCTAACGATTTTAACGCACAATTACCCTAATAATCGTCCTTGTTCCATTGTCATCTTAATGTATATATTGGCGCACGCTTACTTCTAAACGCACGTTTTCACCAGCTCCTGCGTGGATGAATATCCGCATCTCGGTGCATTCTTACGAAAACCTAATTTACCTACGACCCCCACCGAAAACAAATAATAACGAATATTACACAGATCAAGTAAGTCTCTTTTTGCGCACGGCGTTCTGCACACCTTTCGTTTTAGTCTCTTTACGCACAGCGCCGTGTTTAAAGCGATATTTTGTTCGCGGAAGTGTACACGGAAGGACGGCGCAGCCGCACGCACTTTACTCAACAATAGTTAACAATGTCTTGCACTTTAATCAGGGGCATGTCCCAAGTGTCCGTCACCGATTTGAAGACTAGTTGATTTTTCGGTGCTTTTCTTACATGTACTATTTTGAATGTATTGTATCATAACAAACAGAGTGTAATCGAACTTTTAACCCTTTGCAATCAAGCTCCGCAGTGGCAACTTGAGCGTTGACTGTCACTTCCCACTTCATTCGCTGCTTCAACTCTATCCGTTGTAGCAACAATTTAGATTTTCTTTCTCCGTCTAATAATGTGCAGAGAAAAAGTTTTGACTGGAACAATTAATAATTAACAAAAACAATTTTGGATAGCGCTACATGAATTTTGAGTAATAAATATATTTTTAAGATTATCGAACTCGAAAGTCTTTCCGAAAATATTTGAATATCAAAATATCTATATTCCAGTAAAGTCTGACAGGTCATAATAGTTTATCGATGTAATTAGATATATTATACAAAGGTTATGAAATTAATTCACATTCAAAATATCGATTTGTTAATATATAATGTTACAGGTCTAAATATATGCAAAAAAGAAACAAATAAGATGGTTAGAACCGGTGTAATATGTTATGCCATTATGTTCGCAAGCTTGGCATCCACCTTGCGGGACAAAAGTGACAATATATCATTCGAGCGCGCGCGCGCACAACGCTCGCACACAATATGCTTTAACGATTTAAACAAACGCCTTGCCCGCCGTTGTTGTGCACTTCTATATCTGCCGCATATCTCCGCTGTTTTGTTAGCTTATTCGCGAGCTGCAGTATGTCCAAACAACTAACACTGGCACGTTTGTGTTTCTGTCCCCTTTTGCAGGTGGTGAGCTCAATGGACGCGATGAAGTACTCGATGGAAGCAGCGGACAAATACCGCTCGCCGTACATGCCGCCGTCGACACTCGCGATGTCGATGTACTCGGACCCAAAGTACATGGACTCGCAATCGAAGAGCTACCTCGAGCGCGGCTACCTCGACTCCACATCGGCGCTGACGAAGGCCTACTTCGAATCCTCCAAGATGTACATGGATGGCAAATATGGCAGTGGCGATCAGACGCGTCAGGGCTACCCTGGGCTGGATATCGGCAAGGTCTACTCAGACAATAACAACCAGCAACAGACCGCGATGGCATCGCCACGAAGTTCAGATTCACCCAACGATATAAAACCGCCTGGTGAACGACAGGATGCCGCGTCGACCAGTAGCTCGACGACGACATCGTCGGCGGGTGCGTCACCTGGTGGACTACCCTCATACTATCCAAATCCGACAGGAATGCAACAGACTGGAGCCATGCCACCAGGATTACTGCCAATGGCACAGTATGCCGGCCAATATCCTGCACAGACCTCCGGATCCGAGTTTCGAAGACCCCTCACGGTCATATTTTGACCTGATCGCTTATGAGGTAATTGCTTGTGTTAGAAATCAAAAAAAACGCGTCTCGGTTCGTCTTCGTACGTTGCAATATATGCCTTACGTTTCGTAAGAAAGAGTTGGAGACATCAAGGATGTCGAAAACAGCGAAATAGGCATTTCCTGAAGACGAACTTGTAAATTATGTACATATAGAGGTTATTTAGATAGCTGCTTTGTATAAAATTTGTTAGGAATACGTATAATCATTGTTTCGGAATGAAAAAAAAATACTTATGTGATTGTGATTACGATATTGTTGCTCTAATTTATAGTTGACTGGAGGAGGATATGTAATTGTTACTTTATCGCTCGCTTATTTATTTCGTATGATTGCTATTATCCGCTAAGATGTATTATTATCCCTCCGATCTTATTCCCTATGCCATAAGCGAACCATAGTAATGTAATTAACGACATACGCATACGCAATGCAAACACGACACACTTCAGCCGCTCACGCATGCGCATTTGCGACATATGCAGAAAACAAATTTTAAAAAACGCAAGGAACTACAGAACAAAATAACTATACGACAAAACTATACGATAAACCTATATTTAATGCTAAAACGTAATTATATTTAAAATTTAAAAAAGAAATCACAATGAATATGATGATACATAAGGTGGAATTAAAGTAACATGTAAGAGATATTGTAATGATACGTTGAACACGAAATTCTTCGTTGACAGATATAAGTTAATGAATATATGAGAATAAAATTTCATTGACAGCAAATATGGCAGTTTTTTTTTCTTCTCTTTGTTCTTCGTATTATTTTATCCTTGACCAGTTTTAAGTGGATTTAATAGTTGTCCGTTTATCAGGTTGAGCGGTGTGAGCCGACTGAAAGTGGCGCGTTTGCCGAGGTGTCAAAATGGCTATCAGCCTGACAGCGCGTCCATTTTCGTATCGTCGGCTTTCAATTAAAACGAATGAGTGGTTATTATTCGTCATTATGTAAGGTTGAGATTTTGGCGTCCGATAACAACGCGCAGGGGGCGTTGCGGCACACACTATGCAGCAAACAAAGTTTTTCAGCGTCGCAGGCGTCGATAAGAAAATAACCAGGTAAGGGGAACAAAAGCAGAGAATTATTTAATGTGAAATATTTCTATGCAGTGTATATTAAGCTCACAATACTAGTAGAATTGAATAAATTACGTGTTTTATTTGCTTCATGGAAAACAAATTCATTTGAGTTTGTTTCATTTGTATTTCTTACTTTTATGTTGCATTAATAAAACAGGAATAAGATGTAATTAAACAGACATTGAACAATTATCAACTATTATCAACTAAAATAAGAGTCAATTTCATTGGGTATAATTTTCAAAATGTTCTTTTGGAGGACCAATCTCTAACCAGCGTTAATTAAATTAGGCTTGCATTATGTCGGCGACAATAGCCGAATGCGAACATGTCCTACAAGCAACTCCGATCACCCGAGTTCGAATATAATGATCGCATAGACGTGCACCAAAATATTGACTATTGAGCGTGGCGATTCGATGTGAAAATGCAAATGCAACGAATAAGACACGATCGTCTAGTAAGGCACGCCGGAGAAGTAAATTTTTAATTTTAATAACAAGTGTTCGATGCGTTCGATAAAGGTCGGGTCGGAGGACCAATCTCTGACTTTTAGTTCTATTCATTTCTTTGCAAAGAATAGTGTAATCTCACTCTTTACAACTTGATCATGATTATTGTTGTTACTCTTGATCTTGAATTATCAAAAGAAAAGAGATTCATTAACTTACTCGTCTTTCATAGAGTAAATCAAATTTCACGAAATAGGTCGCACTTTAAGAAAGTTTCCTGATGATTCGACTTTGCAAAAAAAAATTAATGTATATATTTTAGTGGCTATCAACCCTGGAGTTTTTCCGCCGTAATTACAATTTATTTGTGTATGTTTACAATTTATGTGTTTGTTTTTGTTGTTGTTGTGTATAGTGTTGAATGTTGCATGTTGAATGTTTGTGTGCTGAATATTGGGTGTTGAATTTTTTTTAAATGTTGAATAATGTTGAATGTTGTAGTGTGTGAGGTGTGTAGTGGGTGAATTATTAATTACAATTCACCCGGTGAATTGCCCACCTCGGGGAATCGAACCCCGTCCTCCTACGTGGTAAGCCGAGACGATACCATTAGACTGCCCAGGTGGGCTCGACTTTACATTATTTTCAATTTTGTAATATTCGACTTCATTACTGTAAGAAACTTTTTCCTCTTGTTTTAATTTACCGAGGATCGGCTACTATTATTATTAGCTCTGTTCATTTTAAATTAGTCAAATTAGATTAAAATCAATCCCTATTAATATTAATTAATATTAATATTCAACAGGGTAATTAAAGAATAGTCATAAATCAAGAAATGACAATATGAAGATGGTTGTGCCTACGTCTACATCCACCAGTACTGTTATGATCAGCCGTAGGTTATGTAGATCATAACTTTATCAAAATTGTTTATAATGTGCATATTATAAAACAGGAGTAGAAAAAAGATAGTTTACAAGTGCTAAACGTAGGATAATTAAAATATTATCGTAATCATCATCTGCAGTATTGTTTGGATTTTCTTAACCTCGTAAATGTGGTTTTTCGTTTAGATTAAGTTAAGAAAGAGTTCAACTAGGTTAGCGCGTGTTAGGAATGATTTAGTTTTATTGGGTATGATTAGGTTAGGCTTGGTAAGAGTAGATTAACGTTGGTCAGATTAGGCGGGCGCAAGTAACACAAAAATAAAAGTGTAAAATGTATATTTCAATCAAGAATGCTTCAATAGTTCGTCAAAATTATCGAAATTATATGTTCCTAGAAAATAGCATGTTTATAGCTATTTAAAACGATTACAAATATATTTTCCCAAAATACTTCCAAGTTTTGTTAACTGTCGAAACACGAAGAACATGTAATAAAACTACATCATCATTAAAACGCCCCAAAACTTAAACCAAACCGAAATTATCTATTTACTCCCGTCAGGTTCACTAATCAGGTGTTGGAAAAAATTAAGGCATCATCATCGTTGCACGCAGCTTAACTTAAGTGCGGTGTGAGCGTAAACCAGGCGGAGAACGCGGTCGTAAGGCGCAAAGGGTATAATTTAACGTGTCAAATCTTGCCTCGTGCTGCATTCCCCACAAAAAAAGCACGAAATAATTACATGTTACTAAATAAAGTAAACAAATGCTCAACTATACACTGCCAGGCAGTGGATACAAGAATAGCAGGTGTCAAAATAATTTCTGTCTTTAATCTGCTCGGAAAAAATCATCATGTTTTATTGATTCTACAACAAAGACAGGAGTAAAAATGAAGAAATAAAGACCTGCAAACGAACGAATGATGAAACAAGAGAAAATTAATTGTATTGTTCTTGCGTGGCTTTCGGGTACCTAGCTGTTATATGAGAAGGGGGGACGCTTGATCGAATGCACAAACAACGACGATCATATTCGATATGTGGTTTTCATCGATAGGTAGAAGTGGTCCTGGTTTCTGTCTGGTTATGCATGGAAACTCAATAACCGCCAACAATAGCATAGAATTTCTTTGTAAAATTGCACGTGCGTGTGTGAGGTGTGTGCATGGTGGAGCTTTCTACGACCTGGTCGCCGTTGTTGGGCGCAGATTGAAAACGTTGAAATAACAACAAAACACAACACAAGAATAATAACAAACACGTCGGCATCGCGCGGAGGTGAGGTCGAAAAGGGTGGTGGGGAGCTGGTTCGACGGTGGCGGCAGTGGATGTTGGAGACGTGGGGACGATGGTGAGAAGGACTCACGGACGCACAACAAACGAATCAAGCGAGCACCGAACACCTATTCAGCGACAGCATTCTGAAATTAACGGCACTGACTTTTCGAAATTGCCTTTAATTAAACGAAGCATTGTTGCGTCGCGCCGCCGCGGGGTGAGAATGAAGTCAACTCGTTCGCATTCATACTGCTTCTGCTTTTCATCCAGTGGCGGCACGCCAGGACCTACTAAAATTCTCTCAAGCTCATTGTCAGACCGTCACGATTCATCCACGGGTGAATGTGAAAAATTAGACCAAACGATTTCATTCTGAAGAGGCCACGTGTTTCGTCTTCAGTAAATCTAAGCAGGAACAAACTGTGGGAGCTGACAGGATTTGGTACTCTATAGTTCAATAAAGAAACCTAATTCAGGATTTGTATTGTATTTTTCCTATGAGGACTGTTTTATGACAATTTTATTTTCCTTCTATTCCTCACGAGTTGCCACTGCTTTTACCTCCCACCTTCAATCCTTTCATACACTCGCGCCACCCCTTTCCCAGCAAACACTGCCGTTGTCCGTGTGCGTATGGTTTTGCTGGTTGTCTTCGCCGGAGGTTTTTTGTGCTCCCTTCAGGTGGCGAGGAGAAAAATCGAAGCATAGTCATGCGCACCCCGTGCACACCTCCACTCGGTCGACGCGATGGCGTCAACAAGCCACCATTATCCAGCGTTAATTAAATTAGGCTTGCATTATGTCGGCGACAATAGCCGAATGCGAACGTGTACTACAAGCAACTCCGATCACCCGAGTTCGAATATAATGATCGCATAGACGCGCACCAAAATATTGACTATTGAGCGTGGCGATTCGATGTGAAAATGCAAATGCAACGAATAAGACACGATCGTCTTGTAAGGCACGCCAGAGAAGTACATTTTTAATTTTAATAACAGGTGTTCGATGCGTTCGATAAAGGTTGGGTCGGCAGCGTTCGATAATCTTATCGTGTTCAACAGAACCGTTGCAACAGAGGAGAGCACCAAGATGATGGTGATATTACTAAATATCTAGTTTAGTTCTGTCGGTAGCGACGTGCGAACACAATGCGCCGCGCCTGCCATGGGCCCCCTCCTGCTTGCACTGGGGTCAATCCCTCGACGCGATCAATTGAATCCCAAAATCGTCGTCCCCATACCGCGGTCGCTATTGTCTGTAATAATTGTAGCCGTTGGAGTAGTCCTTCAGGTGTCGGTAGGAGGTTGATGCACATTTCTTAATTTAAAATTTTCCGTGTTGAATGGAATGCAGTTCTATAACAATTACTAGGGTTTTGGATGTTTACAACTGAATTTTCTTTAGGTTTTACATTCATTTTTACTTTAATGTTTTTGTTTACGAACGCCTAGATTCCTTAAAATTTTCTTTTCAATCCAATAGAATATCTCTTCAGACCTTTGAATACATAATTATGACAACACCTAGTCCTTCGAAGAATCACTATGAATAACTATTAATTGCATGAAATTTATTGTATGTATAGTACATATATTGAAATAATTTGTGATGACGGGATTTTTGCTGTTTTGAGCCATTTGCCCAAAAGATTTGCTATAAAAAGTTTGGTATATATTGCTTTAACAGCAACATTTGTGGTATGTGTAACGCGGCATACTCGTTAACACGCCTGCGTGTGAACTGACTGGCCTTGGCGCGCTGTCGAGAACGCCACGTTACTCATACTGGGAATAATGAGGACCAATGAGTTGATTCTGAACCACTGTGAAGGAAGTCAGCGGATTACTAGCACCAACAGTCAAGTTTAGATCATAAAGGAGCATAGCAACCAAGTTGGTAAGATCCCTGTTTACTACGCATGGGATTCCAGGTTAGGTTAGGTTAGGGTAGGTTAGGTTAGGTTAGGTTAGGTTAGGTTAGGTTAGGTTAGTTTAGTTTAGTTTAGGTTAGGTTAGGTTAGGTTAGGTTAGGTTAGGTTAGGTTAGGTTAGGTTAGCAACCAAGCAACCAAATTGGTAAGATCCCTGTTTACTATGCATGGGATCTCAGGTTCAAATTCTGGATGTGGTCATCTCAACTCAGTCTAGCGCCCATACTTACATCTATGGTTGTGGTCCTATAAATCTTCTTTACTTTGAATGAGGCTAGCAAACTAACGAAAAAGAAATCACATCCTTCAAGAACCCAAAGTATTCTGGAAGAAACACAGGTTCAAGAGGCCTTTGCTCTGTGTTTACCGTACATCGGCATGCAGACGAAGAATGGAGTTTTACTGGGAGGTAGTAAAGAAAAGCAAGAACCAGTCAGTCAGTGAACTATTTCTTGTTGAAACCAGCATATTTCACAGGAGTCGTCAACACAAATCCATGGTGCAGTTGGTGTTAGGAAAGTGAGGTGGCACCACTTTTTTGCAGAATTCAGGGACTTCGGTGGAAGCTGCAAGGGTGGGTGTCGTCCCCCACAGATCCATGGTACAGGTGGTATGAAAATAAGAAGACACCTCTTGGAGAGTGCTGTTCACGGATCTACAGATGGTATTCTTAGATGTAGGAGGTGACATCTAATTAAGTTTAACAACTATTTTAAATTTACACTATTGAAAATTAAAAAGTAGAATACTGCATAATGATATCACTAAAGGACCATGTCCTCACACTCGACCCCTAAAAAACTAATTATAAGAAAAATAGAAAATATTCTTTTTTTCTGAACATTACCAATTTTAATTAGTAAAACTTTTAGAATTGCATTGAAGCTCATTCTAGACATGCATGTATTCAATAGTTTATTAAACAGTCGAGGAAAATGTAACTAAAAATCGAAGAGATTTATTTACGTTCGAGTGGTAACAATACAGAGCGCGCAATGCTCGCATTCGTTCGCAAGTCTTTGTGTTGTGCGCGCCGTTTTTTTTTCGGCGAATGGAAAACGCTGTTTTTGTTGTCGTACTTTTTCGCCATTTCCTCTCCACTGCCACCACCGCCACATTCACATGTATTTTCACTTTGTTACAAAATATTTACAATGTGTTTTTCCAGCGTGCGTTTGGCGTTTGTCGCTCTCTCTGCACTGGAGCGCTGTCGCGAATTGTTGTTTGCGGAAAAAAGCCAAACAGCCACCAACGGCAGTGCGCGCAGTCGAGAAAAATACGGAATTTACATGGTAGAAAAGGGCCATTCGAATGGAAATGCGCACGCCATTGTCGACTGTCGATAAAATATAAGATGACAACAATGGATTATGTTAGTTGGAAAGCACTCTTTTCTAATACGCACAATATATATTATGTATACATTCTGGTTTCGGTGCGCTTGGAAACGCCACAGCCAAATGGGGAAAAGCGAGGAGGAAAACACCGCAACGCCAACGTCGAAGAATTGAATGTCGAGATTCAGATTCAGATGCAGATTGAGAAAGAGTGCGGCGACGATGGTGGGTGCTAGTGGGTGGTTGGTGGACGCTTCTTGTGCGCCCCCCGTTCGACGAGCATTTGATGTATGCTCTGAATAGCCAAGCAATGGGGGTGGTGGAAAAGAAGAGGGGCATCATCGAGCTGGTGGATCCATCGCCTTAGTATGCTAACGACCTCCGTTATTTTTCCGGCGGCCGCCAGCAGCCCGTCCACTGCCTGGCAGTCGTTTTATCAATCGCACAGAATGAATAATTGAACGCGTGCAATTCGGAACTTGTTGTTCGTCTGCAAAGCGCATCGGCATCGTCGGCAGGAAAAAGGGGGTCAGAAAAATAGCCAGGCGGACGTGTGCCGGATGCTCGATTGTTTGATCGACAAGATTTATGGCAATACGTACAGAATTTTCAATTTTATTTTCTTATTTATTTCTGTTGCGCTATGTATCTTGCTTATGTAAAGGTTTGATTAGCGATTTCAGTTGGATCTATTTTGGCACATTACGAAAAAAGTAAACTTGTATATAGGTATATTGTTGTTTGCATTACAAGAATTTTGCTAATTGTAAGTCGATTATCGTTGAATATGAGTAAAAGATGATCCAACAAGATTCTTGAAAGATTTGACTAATCTGTTTCGAAGGACCATGCACGCATGACGCGTGCCGAAGGACCAAGTTGAATCGCGACAGGACTAATGATAAATAAAGGCACTATTCAAGTTCCGGTCGCAAAAGAACATGTTAACCCTGTTGGTAAGATTACTGCTTACTGCCCAGGGGGTCCTAGGTTCAAATCCTGGTTATGGTCATCTCTATTCGCTTCGGCGACGACCATTACATCTATAGTGGTCGTTCTGGAAATTCTTCTTTACTTTGGGCGATGCTAGCAACATATCATAAAGGAAATCATTGAAAGAATTGACTGGTCCGGATCGAAGGACCATGAAAGAATGACACAGTCCGAGGGACAATGCAAAATTGCAACAGCATCAAGCATGGACGTTCTGTGAAGTTCCTGAAGTATTGTGAAGTGCTGATGAATTAAGAAACGATTTAAATTTAGGGTGCTTAATTTTATTGATCAGTTATTTTTCCAGATCCATGCGACTACCCGAAGCTTTGCGCAGTATACACTTTAAATCAACAAAAAAAAATTCATGAATGCAAAAGAAAGTTTCTTGAATAAATAATTTAGTGTTTCTATCATTATATAAATAAATTAATTGTAAATATAATCCATTAGAAAATGTGAATTTTAAGTTTACTTTCCAAGATTTCGCTGTTTTGGTAACGTGTAAATGATAGAAGTAACCACTATCAGTAAAAAATCCAGGAATTCAACATTACCATAAATTAATTCAAAAGCTCAAAAAGACGATCTTAATTATCTCATTAAGGGATTTATTTATTATTTCAATATATGTTCTACATGCACAAAATGTTTCATTCAACTGCCTAGTAGGATCTAAGAATAATGTACCAGTTGAATTTTAGTTAATAGAGTCCAAAATATAAATATTTCACAATATTATTTGCAGTATTGTGAATGCACAAATATCAACATTAATTAACGCTCAAATAAATATGCATTTAAATATATATTTAAAAACACAATTTAATACAAATTAATAACAGTTTAAACAATGGCATAAATTATAACATGCAGAATATTTTAAATATATCACCTAGAAATAAATGCATAATTTTATACAGCCTAGTTATACATTGTCTATTTAATGATTGTCACGATACAAAGTTAAAATTAATTAAAATAAATACTAATGAACTCGATGCGTTCTACGAAAATCATTATACGCTCCTATGGATTACAATTTAATATAATGAAATAAATAATAAATATTTGTACACTACGTTGGTTTATTTTGGTACCGTGATTATGGTACCAAAATATGAAGTTGGACCAAAAACATGAATTAATACATGAATGAATTATGAAATTGATAATTAAAATGAATCCAGAAAGTGTTGATATTAATATCAACAGTAATAACAATAACAACAATGGCATAACGTTAAATTATTTGTTAAGTTAGAATGACGAACCCAACCTAACATTACCTTAGAAATCTCCTGATTGTACACCGTTTCAGGCTGCAGGTGGAAACACAATTGACGCTTTCAAACTTCGGCAACAAACGTCTGAAAAGTTTTAACGATGTAGCCATCCAGTTCGATGATGTTTCGAGCATACGATGCGGGGGTGGGAAGCATGTTGTTAACTTGTTTTGCGCCCTCATCGCTTGCGCATTGCCAACCGCAATCCGCGACTGCACGCCCGAAATACGCGTCGCGTCGTTTTCGCATCAATTAAATCGCAATCAATTGCGATCAAATTCCTCCAGCGTATCGCATAAATCCACAAGCGCAAAAATGCAGAGTGGCGAGGAAGAAATCACACGCGACCCAAGTAGGCTGTAATGGATGGTTATGGGATGCTATTAGCGGGTACTTGTGCGAATATTCTTTCGTCGCACCCTCAGCGGTCGTGCGGCAAAAAACACATCGGATATCACTGGCAAAAACACATACGCGCGACGAGGGCGACGTTTTGTAGCCGTACTTGTGCGAGGGTGCAGGGTGCAGGCGCTATAACGAGTATTACCGCGCTTAGCAGAGGGTTAGCCGGAGCTAGCAGGGATGAGGGAAGAAGTGCAAAGCAGGAATAGAGTGGTGTGTGCACGCGCGAAGGACGAGGAGAGAGGAAGCGTGGCGCAACCTAATACGAATTAAGCAATATGTTTGCCGCTATTAAACTTAGCCATGCGTGATGACTCCACGAGAGCGTGGCGTGCGCATTCTATTAGTCGGCAATCTCATTTATTACCAGTTTGCTCTCCACTCTCCAAAGAGGGTTGTAAAAAGTCATAACTGATATGATTTATGATCGTTGGTTACAATCATCACATCGCCTAACAAATTGAATACTTTATACTTAGTTATATGGCTTGTTATTCATGTTTTTTTTAAATAAAATGAATGAAAAAGAGTCGGGTCATATTTTATTAAGTTAGTATAGATTCATTTGTCGCACATATCTTTAAAATCTGGATGTAAAACTGAAATGTTTAATGCAATGATGCTTCCGTGTAAATTCCCTCCAACAAATTTGGATTTTAGGATTCCTGTAAATCCTGTTGCATTTGTATATTGACAACCCTTATAGAACGAGAGTTGCTTAATACAATGTCATTAATCCCAAACTGATATCAGAATTACGTCGCGAGATAATCCACAATCGAAAATTTTGAAAAGTTGCTGAGTCGCTCACAAACCATCGTGTAAATTCCGCCCAACAAATTTCAAATTTTCGGTTTCTTGTAAATTCCGTTACACTTTTATATTAACACACCTGATAGAAGGATGATTCCTTAATAAAATACAGTCTATCTCAAATTGATATCACTATTACGTTGCGAGATAACCCACCCGAAATTTTTGAAAAGTTCCTATTCGCTTATATGCCGTCATACATCGCCATTCCGTTCAACAAATTTGAGATTTTTTAATAATTGTAAATTTCCTTACATAATTCTATTAATACCTCACATTATTTATGTTTTTTTTTTATAAAATTAATGAAAAAAAGTTAGGTAATGTGTTATTAAGTTAGTTTAGACACATTTGTCTCTTTTTAATTAAACTATACTACGAAAAACTAGAAACAAGATTCATCACATTCCAAAAAGTGTACAATGGCAGTTTTGAATTACATCTAATTAAAATAGTTATTATCACAATATTATCATTGTAGGTAGTTTATCCTTAATCTCGTAGATAATTCGATTTAGATTGTATAGTTACACAGCAACTTTTAGCACATTACAGGCATACACTAGAGCAGCTTCCCTTTGTAAGGTAATCTTCTCTCTTTGGCAGAGGGCGCTTATTGTCCTCAATGTCCTGCTCAATGATTGAGAATGTCCCTCGACGACATGTCCTTTCAAGGAACACGAGTAAAAGCAACGGCCAGGACAAGCCCCAGCACAGACTTTCAACTTTGTGATTTGAAGATCTCCGGATAAGGCTTTCTTTTCGTCTTTTTTCTGCTCTCTTCATGTGATTTGTACGAATGCGCACATTGTGAGCGCTCTTTTAGCTTTCTATCTGCGCACTGACGGCGTAGTGTATCATGAGGGGTCAAGTGAATAACGCAACAAAAGCCGGATGTTATTGATTAGGTTTGTATTTTTCCCTGTTCTCGCCGGAATTACATTCGTAACTTTGCATAAAGTTTTAATCAAACTCGGAAACCCCTCAGTGGACTTTTTTTTGAAAAGTAACGGATAACCATTTAAATAGAAACTGAAGTGTTTAAATATTTATTATATAATTGCAATGCAGTATTTTTATAGAACCCAACGTGTTCTCACGCCTGAAGTCTACAAAACATTTTTCCAAAATGTTGCATTAAACAAACTATAAACAAAACTTTAAACACAAATTTTAACAAAAAATTTTATTATATTTCAAGTCCGTAGACCTGGCCATCGAGCACACTGCTCCTTCAGCCTGGTTTGTTGACAGTTTTTTATTACTATTTTTTGTAATAGTTGATTTTCATGTGTGAAGGTTGAGTTGTTTTTGATAGAAGTTCCTTGTTCTGTGTCCCAAGCAACCCTGACTGCGCTAATTTTGCGATTAGTGATGTATCCCGATGAGTAGATTTTTACAGATGTGAAAAATTTTTTAGGTGTGAATTTTTAATGCGTTTTTTCTGGGTGAATTAATTGTGAATATTATGATGGGTGCCCACTTCAGGGACTGCGTGGTAGACCGATGCACTACCACCTAAGCTGCCCAGGTGGGCCAAATTTTAACATTAAACAAAATTTTGCGAATTGACGCCCTACTTAAACAAGTAAATTATGTCAATCTATTTTATCACAATTTCATATTATCACACAATCAAATCTGACAAAAGCTGGATGCAAAACAGACATTTCTAATGCAATGGTGCTACCCTAAAAAGCCATGTAAATTCTGTCTAACAAATTTGAGATTTTCGGATTCTTGTAAATCCCGTTGCATTTGTATAGTGACAATCCTTGTAGATGAAGACTTGCTTAATAGAATGCCATTCAGCACAAACTGAATCAGAATTACGTCGCGAAATAACCCACTATTGAAATTTTTGAAAAGTTGCTGAGACGCTTCTAAACCGTCATGTAAATTCCGCCGTTACTTCCGTTATCGTTACGCAAAGAAGCGATTTACCATCCAATAAGAATTTATCATTCAAAAAGTTCATCCCTCTCGGAAACTATTAGGAAACAGTTCCAAGTAAACAATAGAAATTTGAAGGATCACAATTTTAAGGATTATTGCTGCAATTTATAAGAAAAAAAATCAACTGCCTCGCGTCTAAGACCCAAGGTGCGCGTATTAGCGTTTCAATTCTTAAGTAGGAGAAAATGGACGGAGGCATCAAGACGTCCAACTGGTCGTTAATGATGACTAAGCAATCGTAACAATATCAACGTGTGCGTTAAAGTGACTCGACGCTTATCGCGTCTGCGCACGGCGAAGAAAAAAAGCACGTTGTGGCTTCTTTATTATTATTGTCCGCAACGGCAGCATTTCTTAAAGGCATTCTGCGTGTTGTGTTTTTTTTTTCTCTCTTTCGTCTTCTTCAGCTTGTAGATTATTTTCCATTCTTAATTATACGCCTGCCACCAGCGCGACTCCGCCGCTTCCATTAAAGGGCGATATAATTACGCCAGGCAGGACAATGGCGAGTCGATAGCGACCGCCTAAACAATCCTATCGCGATTGGCATTGTGCACACGCCAAAGACGTATCGTTATGCAATCGGACTGGAGGTTTTTCCGAAAGCGCCCGGTTAGTTAACTTGGTGCGTAATTTGTGCGTTTCATTGCACGCCTTCGCAGAACACGGAAAAGCGTAATTGAAGCAGTTTGCCCACTCGAATTTTAATAAATGCGCTTGAAGTGTGTCATGCGGCACTCGACGATAAAGAGCGCGTGTGCGGTAGGCAGCCGCCCTTTTTTTCCACGCTAGATTCGTCATTTCGCAAATCTGCGCTTCTGTGCCGCGGCTAAAAGGGATACTTGATGCCTGATGCCTTGGAGCGGTTCTCAAAAGCGGAAATGTGTCGCCTCACTTACTATAAAGCCTAATTGCCACTTCACTCCATCTAATGAGAGGTTACTTCGATGTGAATTATTATTATTTATCAACATTATGTATCAACAATTTTGCAAGATTTACTTCAAAATCATATCATGGGACCAACCATTATTTTCATTGTGGACAGATTCCCGATTTATGTATTAAAATGTCATCTACAATTAACAGTATTTTGAGAATTTGAAAGGTAATGCATGCTGCAGAGGTATCAGAACCACCAAAAGACGCTCGAACTGAACGATTTTTATACCTAATAAAGTACGGCAAGCCCCTCAAAATCTTAATCTACAAAGCAAAGGGTAACACATGCTTCGGTGGAATCGGAACGGGTAAAAATGGCCAAACTGGCTAATTTATGCCTAAATAAGTGCAATAAGTACCTCGATAGCTAGAACTAAAATTGTCGGAGGAATCAGAAGCACCAAGCAATCCTCGATCTGGATGATCTTTATACCTAAAAAGTGTGATAAGTTCCCCAATTGCTAGAAGAAGAAAATGATGGGTAATACATGCTCTCAGAGGAATCAGGACCACCCAAAAAGGCCCGAAGAAACTATTTTTAAACAGGGAATAGGACAAAATAGTGCATTATAGAAAGGTAGGCGATGCTACAAAAATGATAAAGTAGGATGAATCGCTTCGTTACGTTACGGCAACAGAAACAAAGGTGCCTATCTGTTTTCTCCCCCTCACGTATTTTGAGAATAATTATAAAATTTATAATGAAACACTCTGTATAGAAATTCATCCTATATATCATCAGCGCCACCGCTTAAAAATGATGATTCTAAAATTATTCCATCAAACGTCAAAATATAAATGCAGGATTTGTAGCAATCTTAATTATTGCCTTAATAATGTCTCTTCAAATATGGGTTTAAATATTAATAATGCCAGGAGCTTTAATATGGCCAAACAATACGATTTTGGGGAATTCTTTATAGTATAATATAAAGCAAAGAACAAAATATTATAATTAATATTGCAAACAAAGAGTAAAGCAGTATAAAATATGTTTTATAATCAATAAATGTTTTATTAATAAATGATCTTTATTAACCTAAGCCTTTCTCGAGTTAAACAAATCAAATGTTAAATAGTTCAAGTTATTGTTAGATAAGTTGTCACTGTTTTTCTTTAATTTGAAGTAAATTACCCGAAAGTTTGATTATTGGTTTATCCTATAAAAAAGGAAATAGCATATCACAAATTTAATTTGTTGCGAATTATAACATCACACGTTGAATAGTAAAATTGCCATGTTTTAAGCTTCAAAAGTATACAATTAAACACGAATAACGAATATCAACTACAAGTGGCTGAGTATGTTATAATTGAGCACTCGAATGCAACGACTGTGGCCCTTTAAAACCAACAAAAAGGTATAAAGTGTAAAAACAGTCGCGTGTTTGCGCAGCTGCTGCAAATTTTATAGCGGTACAAATCGTTTCGAATTTAAATTGCAGTGTCAACTCGATAAATATTGATTTTAATACGCGAATTAATTGTGTACATTAAAAGCACTTCAATTAAATGGCAGCGTGTTGGTGTCGGTTGCCGTGGCTGGGTCGGCCGGCATAGGCGTGTTTTATAACCTCACTTTTGCGCCACGTCCACTTCCACCCAACGCGCGCGCCACGCCGTTTCTACCTCCCCCGTGTGGGTCTTCAAAAGCCAGGTTGCGGCATGCACTGCAGGAGGTATTCGTGCCGCGGTAAACTTAGATATATCTCGGCTGGGAAATCGTTGCATTGCCCTGCGATCCGCCATGTTGGAAACACGCGGGCGTTGTTTCCGCGCCGCGAGCGAATGAATCGTTAGAAAGGCCCTGCCTCTCTTCGATCACCGCGACGGCGCTCCTTCCAAGCAACACCCAAAGAAACAAGAAGAAAACCAAGTGGAATCCAGTCCCCAACGCACACACGATGCACGCATATGCGTGAAATTCAAACGAGTTACTGCATTCCAATGGTGGGGCCTCTTCTGCAGGACACCAAGACGATTGCTTTTGCTGCTGCTTGTCGAAGATCGTAATAAATATGAGCAATTTATTTCACACGCATACAATTTGTTTCCGATTTTCAGATACCAACACATCAAGTGTTTAAGGTGAAGTGAGATAAGAAGAATCTTAAAATAAATAAATAGTTTTTCCTTAAGAAAGAAGGCAGAGCACCCCCTTTACTGCAAGCAATTCGAGATTGTTGTTTGTAGGAAATTATTAAACATATCAACCAACTTAATTTATCGGTAAAATTGCATTTCGCAAAAAAAATCACTGTTCGATCTTATCGCATTTCACTTTATGCGTATACGTATAAATTCCTGCAGCATGATAATAAACTTGGTCGCGCGACTCTCGACTTGGTTTCGCACTTCATAATATTTAGATTAACAACCGGATTTTTGTCGCCATTGTGGCGAACGTGAGTCTGGCGAGTATTTATGCGAGTCCGCGTCGCTTTGCGCGCGGCGTAACTCAATTTTTGAGCGGTTATTTATACGGCGAAATGCCCAAAAGGGCAAATGCCCTGCCACGTTCGAAAAATCCAAACTTTACGACTTTTAAATTGAAACATATTTACTGTTTGCGCCGCTGCTGTCAGTTGTTGGGCAAAAAACGGCGAGTGCATGGCTAATGGATGCGGATTCATCGCGTAAGTAGTCGAACGAATGCAATTCGAACGAATGCTGGGAAGTGCAGCGGCTGAAAAGACGCGATAAAATATGCGGAAATAAAGGGTGCAAACACGCGTCGTTTCGTCGCGCAATCGGCGAGATTGGTCACGACGGCCGGACGCATAATGTCTTTTTCACGGACTGTGCCAATTGCGCGGGCTGTGTCTGTGGCTATGCATTCGTGATGTGTATGTGTGGGTAATTGGCACGCGTGCCATCCACAACGCTATGCTGATTTACACGCCAAATGCATTAGTTAATTGTGTCGGCGGTGCACAAGTCCATCAACAAATCACTCAATTAAACTGAATTCATGGGGGTACAATCGTAAACAAATGCGTTTAGATTTTATTTTTATTTGTTTCATTTTGTACTATTTTATGTTTGAATTACTTTCATTACGGCTCGATACTGTTATTGTTTATATAAAAAAGTTAATTTTAATAAACATTTCAATCGTTTCTTCAAAACGCCATCCAATTCAAATCTACCTCATTGTGCACGACGCTGGGCTAAACATGATATCTTCAGAAAGAGGACGTTCGCTAGAGTAGATTGATACTAAATTTATTATATTCTTTCAGAAATTGGCCCATAGGAACATTTTTACAGACTTTTTCAAGAATTAATATAAAGTTCAGCAATATACA
>JAODAC010017451.1:0-20815 GCA_027575185.1 Mimaenictus wilsoni | reverse complement strand
TTCTTGCTTTGTTTTATTGCACTACGGAGTTCCCTTCTTGTTTCCCGGTATATCTCATAAAATTGGTAGGTTTCCGTGATGGTACCCCTGGATCAACATCAACAGGAATCTTGAATCTTTGGCATTTACATGGTTATAATGAGACATTGATGTTTGCTCCACGAGTTTATTAATGAACGAAATTGCATTATATTTATAACAGAGTATACTTTGGAATATGACGTTTCCAATTTAAACATGTTCACAAGCGAACACAAAGCACTTAAGGTTCATATTACAAAACCAAGCAGTGAAACTTATAATTGGATTGTTATGCAACGGGGATTACCCTTAAAGGATAATTTTGACAAATATATTTTGGAACTCAAAGAAGGAGGATATATAGATTATTTTCGGCGTAATATTACATCTGTAAAATATAAAACCTTTGAGAAGTCGCAGTACAGGCCTATTAAAATTCAAAATATTCTACTGGCATTCTTTATGTATTTGATTGGAGTGTGTTTAGCTAGTATTATATTTGTTATGGAGATACGACGTGATTTCGTTTTATATTGCACCTAGGCTAATTCAACTTTTTTTTTTATTAATTTCTTAATATATACTCTGTATATACCTGTATCTTTATGCCTGTAAACTCTTATGTAGTAATAAACTAATATGTGTTGGAGCGATATATTCGCACTCTATATATTTTTCTATTTTCTAAATAATTTTTCCCAGCTTCGTAGAAAACCCTAAACCCATACCAGAGCCCTTTGTTCTGTAATGTACACAGCCACCTGCTGCATGTAATTGCTTACCCCAGCTTCTCATGAGATAGGTTGTTTCCTCGAGTTGCTTCATCCCCTTTTAAGTATATTCGTCAGGCAAGTATCATTACTTTATTAATGAATACGGTACATGTAACAAATTGTATTACTTTTCGAAAAATATTGATCTGCTTAAATAAAATTATATTATCGAAATTACAAAATAACAAGTTCCGTATATACTAACTCCAAGTAGTTAAAATGTGATTATGGTGAGACACGCTGATACTACAAGTATGAAGCATTAATAATCCCAACAACGATCAATCATATAAGAACGAACTTATGTCTGTATAATAAAATCTGTTACTATTACTAAAGAGTTTGATTGATATATTTTATATAGTTGTTTGTTACGAGTTGACCTAAACTCTCCCTGTAGGCCAATATTGTAGAGAGCATTTTTAGGGAATACTCCTAAACGTAATAATCAAAAGTCCCAGAATATATTAAGAATACAGGATATCAGGATGATTATTTCTGACTTCAAGCAAATTATTGTAATATACACAAGCTTTTGTTATTTGGCATTAGTATCTTCAGTGGGAATGGATGGAAAATCAATATGCATTCATTACATATTAGAAGAAATTAAAATGGACACAAATCTAACATTGCTTGTCACGCTACAACGTAATTCAATATTTGACGATGAAATATTGAAAAATCAAAAAGACAATCATGGCCAAATTGTGTCTTTTAATAATGAGACTACTATCAACACAGAAGAACCTATAAGAATTCAAAACGTTATTTTAAGTACGAACAATATATCATCTCTGAAGGACTTTTTTATCAACTGGCGAGCCTCTATAAATTTTTACTACAAGTGCAAATATGTTATATTTTACTTCGGCGATAAATCTTCACTAGTAGAAATTGGTTTAACCACTTGGCTGATATATGCTTATCGAGTAATCGTTCTTGATAAAGATTTTGATACGTACGTTCTGAATGACTTCTCTCCTTACCAATGTACAATAACAACTTTACAAAAAGTGAGCTCCTGTGACCAAGAGATATTAAAATATACATTTTCGAAGGCTTACAACAATTACCATGGATGTCCCTTTACAGCAATGGTGAGCAAAAAGTTAGAACCATTTGTTGTGGATATAACAAGCAATAAATACCGAGGTTTAGAACCTCTAATTATTGAAAACATTGCAGAGAAAATCAATTTTTCTGTGCATTATCTAAAGCATAACTATACAAATACAGGAATCTTTATAAATGATACTCTACCAAGTGGTATGTATACCAAGTTCTGGCAACGAGAGGCGGATTTTATGTTTGGTATGATGTTCCCCTCAAAATCTGTCGCAAAGTATTATTTTGATGTATCCCAAGTATACTTACCTCTTCGTCTTCATATGATTATACCCAAAGCGCAAATGCTGCCTTCTTGGATATGGATTATGTATATTTTTTCGGGAACCACATGGTTAATTTACCTAAATTCAATTATAATGTTTATGATAATGCAATATATGTTTTACAAATTATATGAGAAGATAGATCGGCAGAAGCATACGTTTGATGCGCAGCTGTTGATTTTGAAGACTTTAGCTATAACTACAGCTAAGGGAGTGAAGTTACCATTGGAGGAACCATTACGTGTTTTAATTATGTCGTGGGTACTGTTTGCCTTTGTTTTCTCCAGTATTTTCGAAACAATATTCATTTCATATTTAGTTCAGCCTGTTTATGAGAAGCAGGTAAGCTCCTACCAGGATATAATAGATACAAAGTATATAGTATACGGTACCTGGGCGGCTAAGTATCATTTTGATAGCATGCCTGGACCAGAGTCAACAGGGATCTTGAATCTTTGGCATATGCAAGACTATGATGAGACATTACAAATTGTCCAACGAGTTATTGATGAACGAAACTGTATCATGTTTATAACGGAGTATATTTTGGAATACGCTATTTCAATATTAAACATGTTCGCAAACGAAGACAAATCACTTCAAGTTCATTTTTCAAAACCTATCAGTGTAACTTATAATTGGATTATTATGCAACGGGGATTGCCTTTAAAGGATTATTTTGATAGATATATCCTTGAACTTCAAGAAGGAGGATTTATAGAGTATTTTCGGCGTAATATTACTTCTGTTAAGTATAAAATATTTGATAAGTCGCATTACAGGCCTATTAAAATTCACAATATTCTACTTGCATTCTTTATATATTTAACAGGAGTGTGCTTTTCAGTTATTATTTATATTTTAGAGATAGTATATTTTCGAAAAAATATATAGCATAGACTATAGCGTAGGCCTTAGTATAGTTTTTATGGAGCATCTCTTAACTAGTATGCTATCCCAAAAGATATACTCAAATCACGTAATTTGTAGTTTACTTAAAACCAGATGATGTTAGGTCAATTTCACCAACTTGCATAATTAGTGCTCACGAATACTCATTAGTGATAAACGTCACATGATTCATAGTTCAACGCCACGCTAATTATAGACTGCATTATTTAATTTGACGTGCCTGTCCAAGGTTATCAATAATACTCGAACTAAAACAGAAAAATATCTACGAACGAATAACTTCGTGATTTACATAAACTTTGCGTTATTTTATTGCTTATCAGCAAATAAAGGCGACTTGCTAATTTGGCGTACACTGGTAATCCCAGAGTACATACTCAAGGGAATTCCTTCGGAAGCAATATGAATTGATATTGAATGCATCAGTGAGAGTATATAAGCATAAAGATGTTTCACGGAATGCATCAGTCTCTGGTGAATAAATACGAATCTTGCAGATTAATTATAGAACAAAACTCAAACCGAAACAAAGTAAGCAATTCTCACTTTCAAATATATAATTCACTTTAAAATAGTATATATTTTATTAATTAAAAATTGTTTCCGATGATTTAGATGTTCGTAAAACTTGGTTTCTTCATGGCTTTGGTTGCCATCTCCTTGGCAATCCCAGCTTATCCTGACAACTGCAACAATTATGATGACCGTGCGATCGACTTGAATCAATATGTTGCCCTGGAAGACATTGAATATGAGCCTCCCTACCTGGTACGTGCTCGGCGTGAAGTTGAATTCGATCCCCACATTAACAAACAGGATGGTACCACCAATGTTGGTGCTTCTGTTACCCACAAAGGGGATAACCATGAAGTAACTGGTCATTGGAATAAAAATGTACGTGGTCCAGGCAGAAGCCAGCCGAACTATGGAATCCGTGGTAGTTTTAAGTGGTAACTTAATGGTTCTTAAATGTTCTATTATTTAATATCTACACAATTCACTTAAATATTTATTGAAATTTTCTATAATAAATAATTATGTGCTTTAATGTCTATAGCATTAATTTATGATATAAAATTGCTGTTACGTAAAATTATCTTTTTTGTAAATACTGTTGATTGTCAATTAGTTAGTTTTTCTTTAAATAAATCAGAATTACCATGATTTTTGACAAAAAAATTGGTATGCTGATAAAATACATTTAAAAATGTACAAACAGTTTGTATAACGAAATCTAGACTAATGTGTATAATTATTGCTAATTGGTATAATCTTTAATCATAGCAATACCAAATGACGGTGTAATTAACGTGTAATCATTGTTTGTCGATACTCTGAAATGGGTACGTGTGTAATCGATTGAAATAACCATATATAAAGAATACTAAAACTGTATGCTTCAATTACATGCGAACAGCACGTATTCGAATCCATGAGTTGTTCACTTCGTTTAGTAACAATATGTGCATGTGTGCTGATAACGTTGCCGGCTTTAAAAAACCTATATAGACACCGTGTTCGCATTCTTATGATAAGTAACAAGTAGACAGGTAAAACAGTCGATAATCTGTCATTTTTAAAACTAAGAAACTTGAACTATCGAAAGGTTCATTTATTGTTTATAAAATGGTTGCCTTAAGGAGTGATGTGTTGTTGGCATTGCTATTTTTCGGTGTTCTTAATGTTTGTTTATTAAGCCTTGCTGATGCCATGAAGAAGGAATGTCCCTGTGAGACTTTAAAACATGTTCATATCGTAAGTATGTTATAAATATATTTTTATGACGTTTGGTTAGCTAAATGTCAACATTATCAGGTGTTTATTAATATTTGTTTTGAAACAGCATTTTTGTGCCATATGGTTTAAGAAAGCATAATTTAGTTCAAACAATATAATAATTCGAAGTGGCTAGTACACTTAACATACGTAAAAGATATAAAAACAGTAGAAATATTTGAAACGCAAAAAGTAATAATGATGCTTTCTTATCCGGAGAAAGATTAGTGTTAAAGATGTTTGTAATATATAAATATTTGTGGCAAAAATGATTTTAACCTGAGTTAAGATACATTCCAGTTAAATTCAAGTTAAATAAAATTAGCAATCATAGCGGTGGCATGCCGCGTTGTGGAGCTTGGTGCTCGTTAGATCACTGCAGTTAACTGCTGATTTCGCGGCAAAACGTGAATGAAGGTTGGGCTGGGCGATTCGCTTGCAACGGTCCCCGGAAAGGATGCAAGGAGTAAAGGATAAAATTCTCAAGTTTGTAGTCGTAAGCTCAACTACTAGGTTTGTGTGACACCTGCGTGCGATTTGTAGAAAGGAATAGGTATTGTTTGCTTAGAAACTACTCGACAAATAAAATTAACAATCATAAAGTTGCAAATCAAAAGGCACTTTTCGATTGTTGTATTTCGTTAAAATATTTTTCTAAATATAACTTTTCAGATTTTTCGACATGGTAACCGGACACCCATACCATATATGATATATCCTTCGGATCCTAATATAAACAACACATATTACCCGTTTGGACAAGCCGAGCTTACACTTCTGGGCAAAAAGAACGCGTACGAGATGGGCTTAGAGATTAGAGAAAGATACAACTGTATCCTAAAGGAAGTTTACTTTCCTCCTGAAGTTGAATCATTCACTTCGAACTATTCGCGAACGCAGATGACTTTACAATCAGTGCTCACTGCAATGTACCCACCACTTTGGCCAGATATTATTCGGCCATATTTGATGTGGCAACCAATAAGTTACCAAACTCTTCCTACTGCAACCGATAACGTAAACAAATCATTATTTATTATAAGATAAATGTAAAATCAATGATATGTTTATTTTTAGTTGATTGGTGTCAGTTGTGCCAATATTGATGATTTCACAACCAAAATGGACCCGCAATTGCAGGAATTATACGATTATGTTAGTACATTTGCCGGAAAGAAGATGGTTAACTCAAGAAATATTATGGATGTATATGATACTATACTAGTTGAGTCCCAAAATGGGATAGAAGTACCCGACTGGGCGTTCGAAATTTTCAACAATGGTACTTTACATGAGGCTGGACTTACTCAATGGACTGACTACATTCAGAATAGTCTTAAACCTTATGTGGGTAATTTAATGAAGAAAATAACTGATGATAGTATGAGGAGTATAAATAATGATTTGCCAAATAATATTACGCTATATTCAGGGCATGATACGAATATTGCGATGTTATTAGGGTTGTTTGATGCTTATAGCCCTGAAAATAAGTTTCAAATTGAATATTTATCTCGAATATACATTGAATTGCATAATATTGATAACAAATATGGGTTCAAAGTATATTTTCAAAACGGACCCGGTTATCCGTTAGAACAATTGAAGTTTAAGTCATGTACAGGGGATTTCTGTCCATTTGATAAATTTGTTAGATCTATTAAACATGTACACACACCATTAACTACATGTATATGAAGTAATTCCATTATTATATCTAGAAAAACGTAGTTACTTCACAAATAAATTAAATCACGTCTATAATTTAAGAAGTTAATATGTTATGAAAATATTTTAAAAAATTACGTATTCATTGAAATTCATTCTGCAAATCAATTCCCTAAACATTTCTGTTCCTGTTTCTATCTAATATAAAATTAGTAAAACTGGATATTTATTAGAAAAATGTTAATATATACTAACAAGTCAATTGTCCATGTGTTATCGGGCATATCTCATGTAAGCACACATGGATAAACAAATAAAATATTTAAATGTAAATAGAATATATTCGTGCACCATAAATTATTTAATATGTATAGCTTTGGTTTAATTCTACCTGGAAAATCAGTATACATTTATTCTACATATGAAATACTCTATATCAAGATGCATAACCGCATTCAAACAAAAATATTCATAGTCCATTCATTTATTGCTTATTTTACCACAGTAAACTCGAAAACAAATGAAATATCAACATGCATTAATAATATTCTCAAAGCAATTAATATGAATTCCACGTTAACCTTATTTATTACACCAAATCACGTAACAATTGAAAGTGAAGTAATAAAATATCAAAGCACTATATTTGCGCAAGTATTGCAATACAATGAAGAGTCTGAATTGAATATAAATGAAGCAACGCGGATTAAAAATGTTATTATATTCACGAATAACATTTCATCACTCAAGGAGTTTTTCCATAAATGGCGAGCATCTATAAATTTTCATTATAACTGCAACTATATTATATTTTTCAACGGTGATTCATTTTTACTAAGGGAAATTGGTTTGATCACCTGGGTTATATTCGCTTTTCATGTGCTACTATCGATAACGACTTTGAAGTCTACAGTCTGAACGATTACTCTCCTGGTCAATGTAACTTAACAATGTTGCAGAAATTATCTTCTTGAGAAATAGATGTATTTAAAGATATTGTTACAAAGCAATATACACATTTTTATGGGTGTCCTTTTGTTGTGATGGCAAGTTATTCAGCTGAACCATATGTTGTTGATGCTTATAGTCCTATATATCGAGGATTAGAACCTCTCATCATAGAAAATATAGCAGAGAAAGTTAATTTCACTATAAGTTACCTCAAGCATCATTATTACAATCCAGGCATATTTATAGATGGTAAAATGCCTTGTTGTATGTTTACGAACTTGTGGGCTGGAGAAGCTGATGTTATGATTGGGATGATTTTCTCATCACACTATGTCCCAAATTATTATTTTGATGTGTCTAAAATCTATTTACCTATTCATATGCATATGGTTTTACCAAAAGCACAAATGCTTCCTCCGTGGACGTCCATCATGTCAATATTTACCCTAAACACATGGATCGTTTACATAAGCCCTGTGATAACTTATATGTTCATTGATTACTTATTTTATAACCAATATAAATGTATACATCATGAAACGAATCATCGAAACCATGATATACAGCTAAATGTATTGAATATATTTGGTGCAACTTTGGGAAAAGGAATTACACTCCCACTGGAATTACCTAAACGTATGTTCTTCTTGTCATGGGTTATATTTGCTTTTGTCTTCTCGAGTTCATTTGAATCGACATGTATATCTTATCTTGTGAAGCCAGTTTACGAAAAACATGCTGAGTCAAATCAGGATGTGATAGCCCGAAATTATATGGTATATGGTTCATTGGCAGCTAAGTATCATTTCGATGTTACACCTGGACAGGAATCAAGAGATATTTTAAAACTGTGGCATCTTCATACATACAATGAAACATGGTCATTGGTGCAAAGAGCAATTGATGAGCGGAATGATGTTATACTTGTAATATGGAATAGTTTGCAATATGCAATATCTGTGATGAATTTATATATAAATGAAGATAAATCTCTACAAATTCATGTCTCCAAACCACTTAGCTTCACACATGTATGGATTGTAATGCAACGCGGTTTACCATTAAAAGAAATGTTTGATAAGTATATCAGTCTACTGGAAGAGGGTGGACATATTCAACAATTTCGTTGGAATATTACAACTCCAAAATATAAAGCGTTTTATACTTCAAATTATACTCCTATTTACATTCAGAATATATTACTTTCAATTTTTCTATATTTACTGGGAATTATCTTTGCATGTTTTTTGTATGGTTTGGAAAAGTATTTTGTGGATATTTCTTTATGTGTATTTTAATAGTTAGGTTTTCATAATTTTCTTACTTTATTAAACAGTATCTTACCGATCTATATTGATCATGACAATATAATCCAAGAAGCTTAGAAGTTTTATACGAGATTTGTTATAGTGTGTATTTATATTAATCTCGTATTACATATTAAAATAAAAAAATATCTGATTGTGAGAGAAACATTTCGAATAAACCAACACCGAAGTTTATGATTGTCAAGTGATTGTGAGACATGTCTCGACAGTCTTATTAAATCATTAAAACCCAAATATACTAGTTTCAACATTACAACTCGACTGTATAATTAATATCAACGAAGGTGCAGGTATATATCGACACTATGCAACGGTATCAAAATATAGCGTTATAAATAATGTAATCTCTGAATTTAATAATAATAACACTGCATCGGTGTCATAAAATCATGAACAACTTAATTGTTAATGTGTTTTCATGTTCACCTCATTCTCTTTCGTGTATTACTCAGGCAATAATACGGTGACAATGGAAAATCCATTAATAATATTAATGCTACTCGGAAATGTCAATTTTTCTGATATTATCAATGAGAGTAATAATAATCCCGATGAAACATTACAACTTGTACATGTAGTAAGTTCAAATTTTTTACATTATTATTTATTGTACGTGATCAATTGTGATATTAATCATTAACTCATATATTTCCAGATATTTCGTCATGGAAATCGTACAATTGTGCCCGATTATCTTGCTTCACACGATCCTTTCACTACTGAAACATTTTACCCTTTCGGCCAAGGAGAATTAACACTAGCTGGTAAAAAGAATGCCTTCAAGCTGGGTTTAGAAATTAGAAATAGGTACAAACACTTTCTGAAGAGGACATATTATCCCCCAGAGGTGCAGGCAATTACCTCTAATAAATCTCGAACGCAGATGACTTTGCAGTCAGTACTTACAGCCATGTATCCTCCTGAAGAACCCTATTTCGTGCATCCGTTTCTAAAGTGGCAACCTATAAGCTACCAGATCCTACCAACTGCAACAGATAATGTATATTTGTATTAAATCTTCCTAAAGTCGATACTGAACTTCTTATAATTTCTAGTTACTTTTATATGCGTGTCTACCAATCACTTTGACAACAGAATTTGATCCGGAACTTCAATGGTTATATAATTATGTGAGTCTACATTCAGGTAGAAAGATTCATCATTCATTGCATATGATGGAAATATTTGATACTATCTTAGTGGAGGTGCGTAATTCGTTTGTTTCTTTGATAATAACATCATAAGTCATCTTTCATTTAATATTAACTTCATATTTTTCATGTTAGAAAGAGAATGGTATACCACTACCTGTTTGGTCCAAAGAAATTTTTAATAATGGAAGTTTACAAAAGGCAGCTCTTACAATGTATGTAGAGATAATTGAAAAGAAGTTAGATGTTGCAGTTGGCCCAATAATAAAGAAAATAACCGAGGACACCATAGAAAAAATAAAAACGAAGACTGCCACGAATATATTTCTATATTCTGGCCATGATATCAATATTGCTATGCTCTTAGGCTTTTTCGATATTTATTCCTCAAAGAATATATTTCCAATTGAATATCTGTCGCATATTTATATCGAATTACATAAAATTGGTGATATGTATGGCTTTAAAGTGTTCTTTAAAAATGGTCTCAAATCTACGTTGGAGCAAGTAAAGTTTAGATCATGTACTGACGATTTCTGCCCAATTGATAAGTTTATCGAATCTACGAAATATATCTACACGCCACTAATTACATGTCTGTAAATGTTTATAAATTGATTTTCGTAAATGTTCAATATTGTGAGATTTTTTATTTAACAAACTCAACTATCTACTTCAGGGGTGAGCAAACTTTTTTATCATGGGACCAGTAAATTGGTAGACCCACGTCTCAAATTATCAAATGGGGGTCCTTCAGCTTACCGCACAAATATCTTCGGTGGGACGCAGGTTACTCCTCCCTGATCTATATAGCAAATAATATATCTATAAAGATATGTTGAATATGTTATTCTACGTTCCTATATGTTTGTGATATGGATAAGTTCTAGAATGCCTGACATGCACATTGTGATAACACAGTCAACATTTTTAACACCTGCAAAATATTATTTAGAGTCTAACTTACACGATGAGTAAACGAATTTCTTCTTCCTTAAAGTCTCGTTTTTTGCTCGTACTTATACATGTGCTTACATTACATCATGTAAATTCTGAGGAAGATCGTGATACTTTGAAACTTGTACATGTGGTAAGAAATGTTCAAATATGACATTTTAAAGAAACCGATTAAGGGAGAAATATTTCAAGTGCTTTCGTCATGGGAACAGAACATCAGCGCCTATTTCTGTTTATCCGAACGATCCTTATAAAAATGAAACATTTTATCCCTATGGCTTCAAGGAACTATCAGAAATAGGCAAAGAAAACGCATATGCATTTGGGGAGCAACTTAGAGAGCGTTACGGACATTTTCTAAACAAAACCTTTTTTCCACCTGATGTTCAGACATTCACATCAAATTTCTCGAGAACGCAGATGACTTTACAGGCAGTTCTTGCTGGTTTGTATCCTCCAGTGTGGCCTTATATGGCGGAGCCATATTTGATGTGGCAGCCAATCTCCTACGAAACTCTACCAAGTGCAACAGATAATGTAAACTTGAAGGATTCTAAAACAAAGAACCGTACTAAAATGTTTTTTTTTCTGCTTTAGTTAATTAATGTCCAGGGCAGGAATCCCGATAATTTTATACACAATGAGACTACAGAACTGACGCAACTATATGATTATGTCAGTTTTCACGCGGGTATGAAGATTCGTACATCCATGGAAATTAATGAAATATATGATAAACTTTTAGTGGATGTGAGTCCTATCATAAATTTGTAAACTGTTAACCAAATACATGTTAATATATCCACAGGAACAAAATGGTTACCCCGTGCCAGACTGGTCAAAGGAAATCTTTTATAATGGCGCGATGGAAAGTGCTGCATACTCATATTTTACAGACCTCATCGAGCATCATTTGGACTTGTTTGCTGGAAATTTAATCAAAAAAATAACGGATGACAGCATAAGGAAAATGAATAATGACTTTGCAAGCAAAATAATTCTTTATTCTGGTCATGATCAAAATATTTCTATTTTATTAGGGTTATTTGATGCATATTCTCCTGCTAATAAGTTTAGAATTAACTACGTATCACATGTAATAATTGAATTACACCAAATTAATGACGAATATGGCTTTAAAGTATATTTTGGAAATGGACCTGGCCAACCATTAACACAATTGAAGTTTAAATTGTGCACCGGCGATTTCTGTTCAGTGGATAAGTTTATCGAATCGACAAAATATGTTTACACATCTCAGTGAAATGTATTGAATATAAACTTGTTAATTTCTCAATTAATCTTAATAAAAATCTATTAATGCTATTTAAGTCTTTCAATTTCTCCATTTCATAAACACCCATCATAAAAGATCGATTAGTCCCGAGGCTCCAAAATTGGGAAGCGCGCCTTACATGCTTCAAATAACCACACATATGCTTAAACTGGCTTATATGTTCCTAAAGCAGTACGATAAGTCAAAACATGGCAGCATATGCTTTAGAGAAATCAGAACCACCAAAAGACGCCCGAACTGAATTATTTCTATACCTAGGAAAGTGCGGTCTCTCAAAATCTGAAACTAGAAATCAAAGAGCAACACATACTTCAGAGGAATAAGAAATGAAAAAATAATGCTTGAACCATCATATTTATGCCTCTGGATAGTTAATGGACATGTTAATAGAATAGTACATATAATGGCAACCTTATTACACTGTAATATAATGTACAATTCAATCCTGAAAAATAATATTGGAGAATGTCAAACTAATTAAAGATAGATTCAAATCCAAAAACAAACCGACATTCAAACAATGCTCACAAAAACAATTCCAAGGATAAAATATATTTGCGTAAGCTACAGTCATAATAATACAGTTGGAAAAACATGCAAAACTGCACGAAACAGGAAAATGTCGCACATGTATTCAATTTTTCTCTGCAATTCAGTATATAATACATAGTAGATGGCTTAAATTTAACTTATTTGGCTTTATGAAATTAATCTTTGCACTACAATGGTGAATTCCTTTAAATTGTCATTATTATTTGGTACACTTTTTAATATATCCATCGTAATTTGTGCTAATGATAACCAAAAAACGACGTTACAGCATGTGCATGTGGTGAGTTAGAATTAATGAAGGGGATTATATTGCTTTCTATTAACGAATTATATACAGATTTCTCGTCATGCGAACAGAACAGTTCTGCCTGGTCAGACTTTCCCAACTGATGCTCATATGAACGAAACTTATTACCCTTTCGGACGGGGAGAACTAACATTAATTGGCAAGCAGTTAGCGTTTGAACATGGGAAGTCACTAAAAAAACGGTACAACAATATTCTGAGTCCAATTTACTATCCACCAGAGATTCAAGCGTTTTCCACAAACTCATCGCGAACACAGATGACACTTCAAGCAGTCCTGACTGCTTTATATCCACCACTAATGCCATACTATGTTTATCCTTTCCTGAGGTGGCAGCCAATTAGTTACCAAACTTTGCCAGCTGATACAGATAATGTAAGAAATCTGAGGAATTGCTATGTTTCTCTCTGACCGATTCTCCGACTGATCCAATAATTTTTAGTTACTTGCAATTCCTTGTCTTGATTTCAAATTCAAAACGAAAATTGATGACAAACTTCAAGCTTTCTACGATTTTATTTCCCTTCATACCCGTATCAAGATGGAAAACTCAATCTCACTCCTGAATATATATGACGTACTCTTGGTACAGGTTAGTAATTTTCCATGCAGTCTTTCCACATTTCTCTTAACTTTTAAAATTCTAAAACATCTTTAGACTCAAAATGGATTTGAAGTTCCTGATTGGGCGAAGGAAATCTTCAACAACGGAATATTGAAATATGAAGCACTAACGGGATATACAGACATTAATGAATACTATTTAACAATTGTTCTTGGTCGGCTCATAAAGAAAATAACCGATGATGCCTCCCGGGAAATGACTAATGAGCTATCCAGCAAGTTATTCCTATATTCGGTACATGATATGACAATTAGCACGTTATTAGGTTTATTTGAGATGTACGGCCCTACCAACAAGTACACCATTGAATATCTGGCAACTATATTCATTGAATTGCATAAGATTAAAGGCAGGTATGGTTACAAAGTATTCTTCCAAAATGGACCAAATAATCCAGTGACTCAATTGTATTTTAAATCATGTAAAGACAATTTCTGTCCAATAGATGATTTTATTGAGTCTACCAAGTATACTTATTCACCAGAATTAAGATGCCCTTGAATTTGTTACATTTTAATACAATGAACTACTGAATATCACGCTTCAATTTCTTTAATTTTAACTATAACTTTTTTTATAATGTTGGTATCATTTGTTGTTAAATTGTTTATTTTTTTAAATCTATGTTTTTTTTATTATTACATGTATTAGATATTGTATTTCTTCAATATATTTAGCACATATTTATATTGAATTGCATCTGATTGATGACAAGTACGGGTTTAGGGTGTTCTTTAGGAATGGATTGACGTCTCATATACTTCAACTGAAGTTCAATTTGTGCATTGAGGATATTTGTGTGGTTGATAAATTTATTGAATCTACGGAACATGTCAATGAATCAATATTATGTTAATAAAATGAAGGAGTGACAGGTAATCGGGAAGGTTTTTTCCAGTGTCTATTCTCTCAATTTCAACTCGGCAAATCTTACAATCCTACACATCAGTTTCCAATCTTTGGATTCCAAGCGCAGGTATATATCTTCTCTTCGACCCTTGCGCTCTTTCTCGGTCTTACTTATACTATCGCTCTTTCTATGATGCACCCTCGAGGTCTTTATATTTCTTTACCTCGGGGAGTTGGTTTTCTGCTGCCGCACGCGCAACATCGCTGCTCCCTTCGTCTTTCCATTGTCAACTATTTCTACTTTTTCTACTTGTGTAATAATAAATCTACTTGTTATACTTTATACAATTGCATCATTACTCGCAATCAACGGCACACCGTACTCCTCAGTATATTTTTGAAACATTAAAAAATTAAACAAATTAAAAAGTAACGATAACATTCCATGCTATAAACGGAGGTAATACAATTACTGCGCTCAGGTGACATAATTAGAATGCAGCAACGCGATTTGACTATCGTCAGGACGGTAACGAAATGCAAGGTGACATTCTGTTCTCACTGATTATGAGCTAGTTAAAAGCATTTATACAAGCGGTGATAAGAACCAATCTGGCACATTACAGCTAGTACAAGTTGTAAGTTGTATTTGTTGAAGAGATTCGGAAGAGATACAATAACATTTTGGGTGAAATATACTTCCCTCCTGATGTGCAAGCCTTCTCTTCAGACTTGCCACGCACTCAAATGTCTTTACAGTCTGTTTCGACGGCGCTGTATCCACTTGTTTGGCCCGACATAGCTTTACCATATTTATTGTGGCAACCAATTAGCTACCAAACTATACCTGCCGAGAAAGATAGTGTAAGACGATCTCATTTACAGTCTATATATTAATTCATTCATTTTTAATTACTGCATATTACTTGCCTTAACTTCAGTTACATAACTCAAATGAATCCTGAATTACAAAAATTGTACGACTATGTAAGTCTTCATAGTGGCATGAAGATGCGTAATTCACATGATATGAGGGTGGTGCATAATTCTATTTTAGTCCAGGTAAACATGTTTATTCATAAAACTTCAAAATACCTAAAGTGAAATAATTGTATTAGAAAGAAAATGGTTTTGCTGTACCTAATTGGGCCAAGGAAATCTTAGACGATGGAAGCATACAAGATGCAGCTCTCACAAAATTTACAGATCTAATAGCCAATGATTTGTCTCAATTGGTGGGTGGATTGAAAAGGAAAATAAACGAGTATAATAAGCGAAAAATGAGGAATGACTTGCCAGCAAAAATAATTCTGTACTCAGCTCATGATAAAACAATTATGGGATTGTTAGCTCTATTTAATTCGTACTCTCCTACAAATAAGTGTCCCATTGAATGTTTAGCATATATTTATATTGAATTGCATCTGATTGATGGCAAGTACGGGTTTAAAGTGTTCTTTAGGAATGGATTGACGTCTCAGATAATTCAAATGAAGTTCAATTTGTGCATTGAGGATATTTGAATGGTTGATAAATTTATTGAATCTACGGAACATGTCAATGAATCAATATTATGTGAATAAAATGAAGGAGTGGCAGGTAATCCGGAAGGTTCCGCAATATGTTATGAGAATAGATTTGAGGAATGAAGAAAAACGGTTAATAGTAAGAGCAAGATGCGGATACGAGGAAAGAGGAAGGAAAACATGGATGCCAGAGGAATATAGAAGGTGTGTTATGTACAATAGATGGTGGGTCACGTGGGATCATTTGGTGAGCAAATGCGAAGGAATGGAGGTGTTGGGAGAAACAGAGGAGGAAAGGACCCAAGCGCACTTGCAGAATGGTTGTGTGAGACAGGGAAAGGGATAGAATGGATACGGGGGGTGTTAGGGGAGAAGGAAACAAGGAGGCGTACAGTTTAAAGCAGTCATGTGCATATTGCAATTGTTATTTTATGTGTTTAAAGATATATTTTGTTAGTTTTTTTGTATATTTTAAGCTAAGATTTTATGTTAATGTTTAGGAAGAAGAAAGAGTATGTGTATGTGTATAATATGCCAATAAAGGTTCAATATATATAATAAAATGAATAACCAAATATTGAGTGATAATATTCTTGCGAATATTAAGCCAAAAAAATAACAAATGGATAGATTAATTTTGGATCATTTATTTCTTCCAAATACTACTAATAATAAAATATGCTATGCATTTGATAAAAGAGGTATTACAGAAATTGTTAAAGACAAGTCATCTCTATTTGTTGAAGAGATAAAAAAGATGTTGATGTTCAAGCTATCTCCTCAGACCTATTACGCACTTAAAAAAGCGTTGCAGTCTGCTTTAACGTCAAGGGGGCAACAAGCAAAGAAAGTATTTAATCAGTACGCGTTGCGATAAAATCAAGAAAAAAGATTACAGGAGCGGGGCGGGGCGTCGGTTCTCACTGTATCTCATTGAATATATAGTACATATTTCTATTGAATTGCATCTAATTGATGGTAAATATATGTTAAAGTTTTCTTTAGGAATTGGTCAAATTCTCAGATAAAACAATTGATGTACAATTTGTGAGGAGTTTTACCTTGTTGATAAATTTAATCTACCAAGCATGTCAATGAATCATTACTATGTAAATAAACTTAATTGCGTAATATTGAGAGAAAAAGTATTTTTTCGAACATTAACGAAGCAAATTTAAAAATGTCGAATGCATTCCATACGATAAACACAGGTAAATTACCGTTTTCAGACCACAGAATTCGAATATACGACTATATACACTGTTATCAAGACGGAAACTGAATACAAGCTTAAATTCAAGTTTCATTGCTTGAGTGCTAGTTAAAATGAAAACTTTGTTAATAGTATTCCTTAGTGTAGTTTTAAATATAACCATTTATATAAATGGTAACAAAAACCTATCGGACACATTGCAGCTAGTACATGTTGTAAGTATTTTATCTGAATGAATTTTAGTGCTATTGACAGTGATTACTTTCAGATTTTTCGTCATGGGCATAGAACACCAAATTTGAATCCGTTCTCCTTTCGCAATACTACTAATAATGAAACATATTATCCATACGGTATAAGAGGACTTACGGAAATAGGCAAAGAGCAAACGTTTGCATTTGGTGAAGAAATAAGAAAGCGATACAATCAATTCTTGGGCGAAGTGTACTTCCCTCCTGATGTTCAAGCCTTCTCTTCAGACTTCCCACGGAATCAAATGTCTTTACAGTCCGTTCTGACGGCTGTGTATCCACCAGTGCACCCTCACGTTGCCTTGCCTTATTTAATGTGGCAACCTATCAGCTACCAAACTATACCTCTTGAACGAGATAATGTGAGACAACCTCATTAATAATATAGTTGATAAATCCTTAATTTTTAGTTGCTGTACATTAGTTGCCTGAACTTGAATTACACAAGTCAAGTGGATCCTGAATTGCAAAAATTACGCGACTATGTAAGTCTGCACAGTGGCATAGATATGCGTAATGTGCTTGATAGGGCGAAAGTGTATGAGTCTATTTTAGTACAGGTTAATATTTTATAATTATTAAATATAAAAATAGTTAACGTGAATCAATAATTGCATTAGATAGAAAATGGTTTGGATGTGCCTGACTGGACTAAAGAAATCTTGGATGGAAGACTACAAAACGCAGCTCTTACAGAATTCTCAGATATGCTAACCAATAATTTGTCTCAGCTCGTGGGTGGATTGATAAGGAAAATAATAGAGGATAGTAAGCGAAAAATAAGGAATGAATTGCCAGCAAAAATAATTGTCTATTCAGCTCATGATATGACAATCCTAGGATTGCTGGGTCTATTTAATGCATACTCCCCTTCAAATAAGTATTTCATTGAATATTTAGCACACCTTTTTATTGAATTACATCTGATGGATGGCAAATATGGGCTTAAAGTGTTTTTTAAAAACGGATCTGGTTATGACTTAATACAATTGAAGTTCAATTTGTGTGCCGAGGATATTTGCCCTGTTGATAAGTTTATTGAGTCAACAATGCATGTCAATGAATCATTACTATGTTAATAAAATTAATTAAATCTTAACAATTGGAGAGAAAGACTCTTAAGGGTGTCATGGTACTTTTTTATTCCTTAAAAACTAATAATAATTTGGTAATAATAATAACAACGTAATTTCATTGTATGAGTTTTTTCATAAACATATTATAATAAAAAAATGTCGAAAAGATTGTCCATGAAAATAAATATTTAACATATACAAAAGTAGAAATTGCAGTTGAAATAGAATAGACTTCATATTTGTGATGAATCCCTTCCGTTCCCAAAGTTACCACTTGAAACTACCACGAACTCCATAGTTAGGCCTGCTCCTGCCTGGGCCACGAATATTCTTATTCCAATGGCCAGTCACCTCATGATTATCACCTTTGTGGGTAATAGTTGCGCCAGCATTGGTGGTACCGTCTTGCTTGTTGATATGAGGATCAAATTCAATATCACGACGAGGACGCACCAAATAAAGAGGCTCATAGTTTATAATTTCTTCCAAGGGAACAAATTGGTTTAAATTATGGGCATCGTCATCGTAAGTTGTGATATGTACTGGATAGGCCGGAATAGCAGTGGAAAGGGCAACGAGAACCATAAGGCATCCAAGTTTTGCGAACATCTGCAATAATTGTTTATTCGTTAATTGATATAAAGTAAACTTTACTTTTCTAATACTCACTTTAAGATTATTTGGTTAGAAATTGTAGATCGTGGTAAAGTTGTTATTTGATTATTAGTTCAAGTGGAACTGATGCCTTAGTCAAGATCAGTTATGTTTATATACTCAAGCTGATTATGATGTTGGTTCACCTATATCATGGAGTTTGTAAATCCCAATTTACAGAGATTACTGTAATATACCGTTTCAGTTTTATCATTAACGCCTTGGCTTCTTGGTAATATCTTTAGATAATCTCTTAGGCAGGGAATTCCTTTTATTACTATGTTAAATTGGTAACAGTTAGTATTTACTACATATTTATTGTTTATACAACTTTCATTGATAAACGAGAGCTTGGAATCTGTGAATCACATATTACATACACTCCAACATCTTTTAATTACATTTCTCGTTTCTCGTAAAGCATATAAAACCGTTGCCAATAGCATTTTCAAGCATCAGTTCCACTTGAGCTAACTCCAAAGAAGCATTTCATCAGGCAACTTCACACCTAATTTCTAGAACCGTAAGATACTCTTTAAAAATATAAACAATTTGAAGGATTTTTATTAAATATCTCGAATTACTTCCAGATGTTTGTAAAACTTTGTTTCTTCATGGGTTTGGGTGCCATTTCCTTGGCAATTCCAGTTTATCCTGACAATTTCAGTAACAATGATGAAAATGCGATCGACTTGAATCAGTATGTTGCCTTGAAAAACATTGAATATGAGCCTCTCTACTTGGTACGTGCTCGTCGTGAAGTTGAATTCGATCCACACATCAACAAACAGGATGGTACCACCAACGTCGGGGCAACAGTTACTCATAAAGGTGATAATCATAAGGTGATTGGTCACTGGAATAAAAACGTCCGTGGTCCAGGTAGAAGCCAACCTAACTACGGAATTCGTGGTAGTTTTAAGTGGTAAATCCCAATCGTCATCAAATTCTCTACTACAAGCTGTAATATTTTATTTATTCAACCAATTCAAAATTTAATATTTAATTTTGATAATAAAAATTTTTAGTCAAACAAACAACATTTCATTTATATTTATTACGAATGAATAGACAAAGAACAAAATGACATTTTCCTGTTTATTACATTTTCCTCTTTATCTTTTGGACGGCTGCAACAATAACCTTAGCTATGACGTTGGGAGACATTTTCCATGCAATCGTCGACATCTGCGGGTTAGACAAGGAATGCACTTAGTGGTTTTTGGTTTGATTGATTGAACATGAAAGATCTGATTCTTGTTTGTAAAACCAATCTTTTTAGGACCATCAACGTAATCAACATAGGTCCAGTCATGCAAAACATCACCAGGCTTTTATTTTACATGCTTCTTAGAGACTTTCCAAACGCCATTCTTTACTGCAGATGCTTCAGATGAGAAAGTCTTTCCATTATGATTGCCATGAAATGCAAATAGTTGAATTCCAGGAATATCTAATTCAATAACAACATATTTGAATATTTGCAACTTAAATAAGTTATAGATAAGGTTTTATATAAAATATTCAGAAAGAA
>JAODAC010017440.1:0-20818 GCA_027575185.1 Mimaenictus wilsoni | reverse complement strand
AATATGTTTGCTCGCCGGTTGAAATATTTGAAATGTACACAAAAATAACATTTACACATTTACTAGGACGCTACATACTTGTTACAGAAGAATAGTCGTAACACATAAGTAGTAGACATAACACATTATACTCTATATTTTAAACTACTTGACCAGAATATACTTTCGAACATCGAAAGATGGCGATCTCCCGATGTGTTTAAATGCACTATTTTGCGAAAATAAGTCGTTTCAATACACCTGAAACGTTTTTGCTTATATATTTGTGAAACTTGCTCTGAAATACCAGGTAAACTTTCGAACTGCCATCGTTATCGATCCAGCAATGTGTTTAAACTCATTGGTTATAGAAAATTAGTAATTTAAACACAGTCCAAAATTTTAGAATATGTATGCTAACTTCCGAACTAGTGAAGATACCAATCTCCCGAGTGTTTCAGAGTGTGTTTAAACAATATTAGCGAAAATAAATCGTTTAAACATATCTTAACACGTGTTTTTCATATATTCTAGCGAAACTTTCCCCAAATTATTTTTAAAACGCCTGATAACTTACGAACCATTAAAACTAAGATCTCCTGATGTGTTCAAGCGTATAGCTCTCCAAAAATAAGTTGTTTCTACACATCTAAACACTTTTTTGCTTATATATTAGCGAAGCTTGCTCTGGAATAGCATGCTAACTTTCGAAACGTTAAAATTATCCATCTCCCAATGTGTTTAAACTGAATTATCAGTGAAAATAATTCGTTTAAACACATCTAAACACGTGTATATATTTACCATTTTATATATCTATCTTTCTTTCAGAATTTCAACTTTAGTATTCCATATCACACAGTCGGAGAATTGTCCGGAGAAGGACGGTTGTCTAATCAGAGAAAGCACACCCGAGAATATTTTATGTCGCAGTCTAATTGATGTTGATTTTTCGTCAGATATCAGAACATTACACCTCTGCAACTATGACAATACTACGTTTTATCTTAATCATGTTATAAGGCGGCTGCCAAATGTTCGAAGAATTATCATATACGAAAGTAACTTATCATATCTAATTGGACCGAGCAGGACCAATCATATCAATGTATGTTGTTGAATTAATAAATTTATTTTCCACTGTTTTGAAATATTGTCGTATTTAATAATATCTGTTGATATTTTTTTTAAATTTTAGTTACTACGAATCCATAATTCAACTCTCAAGCGAATAGCTGATAATCTATTGCATAATATGAGTCAGCTACATACACTGGATTTACGTAATAATTCATTTGATCGTCTACCAGATCGTCTGTTGCAGTCTCCCAATTTACAACTGAAACATATATATCTTTCAAGTAAGTATTTCTCTACATATTCCGATTATGCATTTGTTTTTTTTTTTTGTCTCTGTTTCTTTATTGTTTTGGGAGATATTCTCACAATCAGTTCGGATCTAGGAAAATTCACCTCAGTAAATTCACTAGTATGAAAAAACATGGATGATAAAAACAACAAAGGCAAACTCATCATTAGCAAAATCAGAATTTTCGAACGCTATTCTATGGAAAAATCGGAGTGGACTATTAGAAGAGCAGACAAGCAGGCCGTTGTACTATGAGCAAAGTTCGAAACTGATCCTTTACCTGCTGTTGCTCAGCCGGTGTGGACAGCATCCATTTTTAAGCGATTTCATTGGTCAAGACCGCTCCCTCTCTATCTTTGTCTCTTCTGCAAGCAAAAAGCATCGCACATTGAACTACAGAGTGCCTCTTCTGGTCTGCTGAAATTCCATGCCATTCCAGCAACGATTTCAGCTGTTTTGTAATGAATTTGAATGGTTTTCAATAAGAATTTACGAACGCTTTTATCGCAAAGTTAGAATTGAGTACTAAAAGAGAAGAATAAGTAAGGGGTTGTACCATGAGCAAAATTCGAAACTGATCAATTGCCTGCTGTTGCTAAGCCGGTTTGGTCGGCATCAGTTTTCAAGCAATTTCATTGGTCAATACCTGTCTCTCGCCCATTTTCTCTGTCACTCCAGCATGCAAAAGCAGCGCACATTGAACTACACAGTGCCTCTTCCGATCTCCTAATACTCCATTTTGGCCGTTTTGTAGTGAATGTCAAATTTCAAATAGTTTTCTATAAGAATTTTCGAACGCTATTATCGCTAAAACCGGGGGTGGACTATTAGGAAAGTAGAACAAGCAAAGGGTTGTACCATGAGCAACGTTCGAAACTGATCAATTGCCTGCTGTTGCTAAACCGGTGTGGACAACATCCATTTTTAGGCGATTTCATTAGTTAATACCTGTCTCTCGCTCATTTTCTCTCTATCTATCTCTGTCCTTCCAGCATATTGAACTACACAGTGCCTCTTCTGATCTCCTGATACTCAATGCCATTCAAGCACCAATTGGGCGGTTTTGTGGTGAATTTGAATTGTTTTCAATGAGAATTTTCGAACGATATTGCAGCGAAATTTAGAGTGAAGTATTAGGAGAGCAGAACTAGCAAGAGGTTGTGCCATGAGCATTGTTCTAAACCGATCCTTTACCTGATGTTGCCAAGCAGGTGTGGACTACATCTATTTTCAAGCGATTTCATGGGTCAATGCCTCTTTCTTTTTTAATGAGTTGCTTTTTAATGACGTCATTCCCAACTCCAAAAGACGTTTATAGAATGTTCAGCCCTCATTCTGAAGTCTCCATAATAGATATACTCTAGAATAGATGCCACAGCCATTTTTGCCAAAGTTGATGAATTTTCAAAATCTATGATATACTAACTCAAGTATACTTGAGAAAATCGGATATAGATGTAGTCTTTCCGCTTCTATTGAAATAACTTCCAAACATCTAGCCCAAATATTCAGGGATTCGTTTTATTATTAAGGAACCATTCTGGAGGGTCTGCATTCTGCAAAGTGTCTTCAATATTCATAAATCGCTCTTCTACTTGATCTAAGCTAGAGACTTGGAATGGCCTCTAAGTTTTCTTCCGTCACTCCGAAGACTCTAGGTTAGATCTTCAGGGCACTACACTCCTTGAAATTTGACGAATTCACAACATTACACATTAGAATATTATTTATAACTTGGAAATATAACAAATTAATTTCTTCTATCAATCATTTATTTTCCACCATGTGCACCTAAAATAATTGAACAAGTTTAATTACTCTACTCTCTATTTTAAATCCAAAGCGTTCAAAGAATCTTTAAAATACAATGGATCAATTTGGAAATCCTCCAATGAAAGTCCCTGGTCCACGCAATTCCGATTATTAGTATATCCCATTGAAACTGCCAATTGTGGGAACTTTTTATACAGGTCGGCTACGGAATACCTTGGGTCATGATTAGTTTTATCATTAAGGAACCATTCAGGAAGGATTGAATTTTTCAAAGGCTTTTCGATATTTAAAAATCGCTCTTCAATACTTGATGTAAAAGACTCAGATGGAAGGACCTCTAAGGTTCCTTTCGAGTCGGTTACATCCAATTCCCTCTCAACTTCTTCGGATATTGCATATTTCCGATTCTGATTATCGCTATTTTGGTAGCGAATAGCACCATCTTCTGTAAAGATATCCTCCTTCAGAAAATCATCTTGTCCGATATCATCATCCTTAGATGGAAAATCTGTATAAAGTAAATCCGCGGCGCCTGAGACATACGGAGTTGATGGACTTGTTAATTTCTTTTCAATTTGGCTATTGTCTAGAGAATTACCTTGTTCTTCTTGACTTGATTGATTCTCAACATGGTTGTCAACATAGCCAGTCTCAGAAGAGGACAATACAGTTTCTTCACTCACTTCATTGATTGACTCAGAAAAATCCGAACTTGTTAACGAATCAACATTGTCGTCCTCGAAAGGAATGTTTGGCATCTCTGTCGTCACGGTATTTTTAGGCAATGGAAAACGTTCCATCAGTGCACCATAACGATGTTCTGTAACAAATTTATAAAACCTTTTCGACCAAACACAATACTAGGGTTTACCGTGTCCCTTCAAAACTGGTACTGTCAGTATATATCCGGTCATTGTTATCTCTTTTTTAAACCACTCCTTAACATCTTCTACATCAAGATCTTGGAACATCTCAACTAATTGGTCCAGTAAGATATTCAGATCTCCCGGATGGCCAAGATAAAGAAAACAGGAATCCACGATTTCAACATTTTTGTGAGGATATTCTCGGGGTTGATAATTTTGGGAATTAACACTGTATCCCAGAATATAAGCAGTATACTGAAGAAAAACCAAAACTAAAACTAAACAGATATTAAATTACCCAGATATAATTATAAGTTATCGTATTAAGTTTAATAAAGTTCTTACCGAATTTAATAGACATTATACTTTGCAATGATTGAAAATTGCTGATCTAGAAGATATGGAAAAGGTTGCCAAATGTGTGAATGAGCCTGATCAGCTTACAGTTTGCATTTATAGGCAGTACAAATTGATTTTTACAAACGCTTATCTTGAAATTTTCATTTCTCGCTATATAATAAATTACCAAAAATGAAATTACAAGCATTCCTAATTGATAATTGCCAATTTTCGGGCAATATTTTACTCACAATTCGACATGATCATTCAAATTATCCGAAATTGTAGATAACAACTGGAATTGCGAGATGGACCATCTTCGTTGGACTTGGAACTTCACGACTTCATTGGTCAGTGATGAAGATAGTGTTGTTTGTGACGAGCCTTATAACGGCAAACCAATCTTCCAAACTGCCAAATTTCAGAAGGTAAATTATCTTTCAATTTGAATAAAAAATGTAAGCCAATCCAAGTGGTTCAACGGAATATTAATTGACTACTGATTACTTGATCACCCGCGTTCCTGACAATAAGGTCGCTGGATCGAATTCCAGCAGGCATAGATTAAATTTATCATGGTGAAGATCCTAATCTGACTCATTAGAACCCTTTATTAAAAGAATCTCTACATTCCCATGTAGCTCCCCAAAATACCCCCTGAAGTATTATTTGATATTTCCGATTCCAGGATATGATGCGTGAATGTCCACAGTTTTGCAGTTGTGAACTCTTCAACATTGTAAGAGATTTTGATGATATACTAAATCCAATCATCGCTGTACGGTGTGCCAACCAAGGATTGAAGCACATGCCAATGCATTTACCGAATTTAACAAAAATCCTCCATTTGGAAAATAATTCCATTAGCGATCTGTCTCCAATTGTGATGAATAAAGCTTATAAAGATCTGCTGGAACTCTATTTAGACAACAATAACGTAACTAGCATTGCACTATTGGAAGGTGGTAATTGGCTAGAAAGATTTCATGTTCTGTCCTTACGATCAAACAAATTAATACAGGTAAGATAAAATATACCACCACTCTCCTATACGAACCATATCACGTAAGAGTAAAGGAGTTTGCACATTATACGAGGGTGGTTTAAAAAGTCTATGCAAAGACAGAGTGGGTGCACTATTGATGAGAATCGAAGTTACTCTTAAATAGTGGCACTTTATGGAAGGATGTGCCCAATGTTTCAGGTAGATGGGTTCGGTAGATTGGCGTTCTTATAAATCGAAAAAATCGAGATTTCAGAATATGGACGTAAATAATTTCGTGTGTTGTTTGAATATTAAATTTTGCAAGATAAAGTGTCGCAGGAAGGTTAAGAAAAGCTCGATAAACATTATATTCACTCTGCAGCTTAAATTAGAACTGTTTATACGTGGTTTCAAATCTTGGTGTGGCCGTATGGGCACAAAGAGCGCTGAACTTTAGGGACATAGTGTTGCAACTACTTCTCCAGAAATCATTGACAAAATCTGTGATATGGTACTGGATGGCAGAAGAGTGAAGGTGTTATGGACATTTGCGGATTCTCTGTTACAGCAAAAACCTCAGGATTCAAGCGTCGTTCCGTGACTATGGATGGAACAGGAACACATCACCACTATACTCCTACGTCCAGAAAATTGTCTTGCAGCAGTTTGTCGCAATTGAAGTGACGAATGCCTATTTCACAGAAATGTACAAATCGCATTATTTGGAAACACACTAAGAATTATAATCAAAATCGTCAATGGAACGACACTGATCACGCGACACGCACTCACTAAACACTTTGTAGAGAGTGGGAGAAGCGTCTGTCCGAAGTATCAGAGCGAGTATCCCGCTCCAATATAAGTAAGACAGGGAAAAGGCGGACAGACTAGGGCCGTTCCCGTTTTTCCGAAAAGCGATTTGCCATCCGTAAAGAACACTTTAAAAAATCATTTCAAAAAAATTGCACGGACTTTTCAAAGCACCCTCGCACTTGTTACGTTATTCTGATCACACATAGTCTAACAATTTTTTCTGTGGATCGAGTGATTTATGTATTAACTACAATCTTTTTAGCTTCCCACATACGCATTGGATAACGCCCTAACACGAAACGAAAATATGCCCGATGCAGTCCTGTTCTTCCTCGCTGATAATCCCTGGCGATGTGATTGTGCCTACACGCCACATTTTCAAGAGATGCTAATGAAATACGCCCCACAGATTAAAGATTTAGATGATGTGCGATGTCGGGTCATCGCCGGGGATGAAAATTCAAATCTAGCGGTACTAAGATTATAAGAAATACCGTGAAACCTGCGTATACCGGAACCTTTAAAAAGATTCCTTGTACGTGACTTATGTAATGTAAATTGACGCAGGTCATGGGTCAATCATGGGTCAATGATGGCCGTCGCCATATACGGCGGCAAGATCCAGGAATCTTGAGATTTCGTTTTTGTCGATTTTATCACGAAGTCTACTGACAAATATTACCCAGCCCTCTCGTTCTGCATGGCATTGACCTGTTTTAACGAAAATTTATCTATGCCTGTTATAACCAGGTTTCACTGTATATAATATATAAATCACTAAGAAAATATAATTAATCACTAAGATTATAAAAAATGCAATGATACATAAATATCAATTATTCTTTGCAGATCATTAGTTTAACCAGAAGTTCCATTTGCCAGCAACCAAGCGAATACCTTATTAAACCCTTGGACTTGGTAAACATTATTCTTGCATCGTTGATCGTCCTAGTTCTAAGTAAACTGTTATACGATTACTATTTTTTTAAGAAAACAGGAAGACTGCCCTGGATTGTGAGTAAAATTCCGTAAAATAGTAACTTCATTTATTTGAAATATTTGTACAGGAAATATTTAAATTGGTTGTCCTATTATAAATCATTTCAAAGTAAGCAAAGTCGAAAGTATTGTTTCCAAACATACCAATTAATCATCCAAATAGTCCATCATCCGGTATACCTCCGCATTCAAGCTGTTGCAATCCCATCATCTAGTCAATTTCAGTTTCCTCGTCGGAATAATCAAGAAGCGACATCTTGGGTTTCTTGAAAGTAAGTGGGTTCGCCAGAACCGGTGCGAGGATTGCGGAGTTGCGAACCTGATGTACCAAAGCGTTGGCAAACTGATTGAATCTGCTCATCTCTTGCAGATCTTTGATAATATTATGCACATACGTAGCATTTTTGTACTGCCCGCCAGTGAGTTCATCATCTAAGATGTAAGGGCATATCTCACCCTCACCTCCAATAATTCCAAGATGCAGGCCATTCTCACCTTGGTATGGTAAACATTCCTCCTCCTTCTTGTTAGCGAGATTATCAAGTCGTGTGATGAGCACCTGCTGATCCTGTTGGATATTGCTGATCTCTTCCTTCAGGACATTGAAGTCAATCAGAATTGGAGCTCCAGCTTCCTCATCCGGGCCAGCGTATTCATTGGCAGTTTCCACTTCAGAGTGTGGCTCCTCTTCGCCTTGAATATCGGTGAGAGATGTCGGCGCTGCGATCATCGTGGCCCAATCGTATTCTGACGAGTCGCTCGACGACGTGAATGTTGTGGACTCATCGGATTCAATAATTTGAAGTGTTTCCATTGTGCTCAATACTAAATACACAAGTGTTGTAAATTTCAGACAATAGGACACATAATTTGGAGCCAAATCGGGGAAGCGTGATAGCACTGCTGTGTACTGTATTGACAATTATATATGAATGATAAATAAAGCATTTCCATGGATATATGATACTAGGATGATTATGAAATGAGAGAGACAGAGAGGAATTGAATGAATAACAGAGATAGGGGATATGGTCAGAAATGGGCCAACCAGTGGCTTCAAGACACTTCTGAAGCGCTATTCCCAGCTTGAATAGTGACTAAAGCATTGATATATGATACTTATATGAATATCAAATGAATGACAGATGCACATATTGAGTAAAAAACAAATATAAGAGGCTTAAATTGGGTCATCAGAGACCTGCGGGGCCGTATTTCACTTCATGAATAACAAATATTCATAGCAAACGAGAGGATATGACACGGATGAATTGAAAAGCAGATGTATCTCAAATATAGCCGAGATGAGGGAAAGAGTCTGAAAAAGCGGTATCAGAGACCAGCGTTGGGCGTTGTCGACAAGTGGCCCTACGGAATTGGGGAGTAGCATTGTAGCGACGGTGTTCTCACCCATGAAATAAAATTCCGCTTTTCTTTTTTCCGGGGGTGCCATTCTTGGTATATCAGGGGGAGTGCATGTGGATGGCCCGTCTTCTCGAGCTGGTCCACCATGGCCTTTAGTGTGATTACGCTTTTGATGTACCAATGCGGCCCGCATTTCAGAACCAGATTTTGTTATAGCAAGTAATATAATTGTAGAAATCAATAGATCAAGGATCAACTGAATATCAGTAAGTCACTGGACTCACCATTGATGGATGGACGAGGGAGATCCATAAATGACACAAGAGAAGATAAGACAAAAACACTGGAAAAATACGGCCAATATGAGGCAGACAAAACATCTGCTCAAACCTTATAACAACCTAAAGGTACTCGAACTATCACAGAACGATTTAAAAACATTCACTGCATTCATAAAAGGTCATTGAAAAAGATGGGAAAGGAGTCCAATGAAACATGCAGGCTGTGCCCCGAGGACGTAGAAAGTGGGTCGGTTATCTTCCAAGAATGTTGTGAGATTCATACATGATGTGAAGGGTTCCTTTCATGTTAGCTAGTTGGGGCAGAACAATAGATTAATTTGGTCGCAGTTCACGAGAGACTTGCTCCCTCACCGGTCCCCTATAACCTATAAACTATCAGTAAGTAACTGGATTTATAGATACAATTGCTTCTGAATCAGATAATTGCAAAAACTTTGAATACCATTTAGAAGTCCATACGAGACGGAAATTACCAGAACATACGAGTACAGAAAGGAAACTAAGTTGTTAATTTTTTAATGCTTCCTCAAAATTTATTATCCATCCAAACAAAAAAAACGTAGAAAAATATATCAATGAAAAAAAAAGGTGTATAACTTGAGTGATGCCAACTGGACTGTCTTGATTTACGAGTCTCCCATATCGTCGAGGAAGTAGTTACCCTTGAAGATGGACGTAATGGGTTCTGTGGTATCCTCGCCCTCCGTGGTATCTTCATCCGTAGCTGCAGAGTTGTCCAGATGGAAGCAGCAGTAACTGCTAGAGTCCAAATCGCCACGGGCGTTTCGTACCATCTCTTCGTGACTCAGCTTGCACTGGCAATGCGAGTTACGCGCAACCGGCGATCGAATCGCAGAGATGACTCGGATTCGACGCATCAAATCATTGGTGCGCTGATTGAACTCCTTCAATTCCTGTAGGCTGAGAATGATCTCATCTACAAATGGGCTGAAATGCGACCAGTTGATGCTATGTCCACCGGTTATCTCATCGTCAATCAGGTATGGAGACAGGCACACGTTGAAGCCATCGTCGCCGGATTCATCCAGATCACTGGCCAGCATGCGTTCCAAGCCAGCAATCAGCTCTTCCTGATCTTGCTGAATATTGCCGATCTCCTCCACAATGACATCGTAATCGACAACCAGCGGCAGCATTATATAATCCTCATCATCCTGATCTTCATAGTTGTAATTGATATGGATATCCACAAGAGACGGTGGCGGAGCGACAATATCACACGCCTCCATATCGGGTAGCGTGTGATGCGATTCCGACTTCGACGAGCTTTTCCTGCTCATTTTTATTTTCTTGCGGGGAGCCACTATTAATTTTGTACTAGAACGTGTTACACTGAAAACAGACGTGGACTGAATGTTCAGTTATGACGTATTTTTTTTCGTTTATTACTCCCAGGTAACTGGATCAAAAATGAGTTAGTCCGATAAAAAATGATAGCACTCTTGGACAAAAATAAGCCATTGTTACAGTAAATAACTGGTTCTATTTTTTTTATTTGCAACAATTAATGCTATATATCATTTGTATAAATTCTATTAGAATAAGATTTGTACATATAGGTCATTTTTCTAACAATGACGATTGTCGCGAACCAAAGTCTGCAGCCCTTTTGCGCAGCGCAGTGAACGCACTTCGTCCTAACAACTTCCTCCTAGCATCCTCGCTACATACCTCAGCAGAGAGAGAAAGAGTATTCCCGCCCCCACAAGACATTCTATTATATTCGGACGTGCGCACCCTGCCTCTCTCTAGCAACTATCTCCCTTTGTCAACAGGGCACCTTTGTGCTCCTGTCCAGGAAAACTACTTGAGCAACTAGTTCTTGGGTGGTCTGGTGATAACATTTACCGTCTCACGTAAGGGACACCAGCGTATCGTAGCGCTTTATCCATTTACATTCCTCACACGAAAAAAGTTCCTATCGTTGGATGAGTGACATTTCCGAGGCCATCGGTTCGCAACAACCAAATCAACGTCACTCAAATTATAAGAATCAAACAACCCTGAGAATAGGCCTATCACGATCCACCAAAAGACACCCGGAAACTCTGGATAGGGCTTCAAAAATTTCGACTAACAATAAGATGAACTAGAGATAACTAGGCAACAATCTCACAATTCAACTCACCTGAATATTCGAGGGTTTTATAAACTATTGGTTTTGCCAAGTAACTTCCGCCCAGAAGGTCAAAGGCAGAAGTTAAAAAAAGATTCTAATTGTAAAGGGCAAAATAAGAATTTATAAAAAGATTCACCAACAGGTATGATTGCTAGCTCATAATGTACTGGAGAATAGAGAAGGTTACTCAGTGAGGCATTAACGGCACTTTATGTCTCTCTTACTTGATATTTTTATGAGAATCAAATATCCATGGAGATGATGTTCGGTGAAATATGTCCCCCCCCCTCGGACTTTGGAACTCTTCCTCCTATCTCTGACTCAATACATTCCTCTCACTCCCTCTCGCATGATATTTATACGAGTATCATATATCCATGGATATGCTATTTTTAGAATCCATAGGGTTAAATATGGGTCCTCCAGGACTCTTGTGGACCCTACTGACTCCATTTGAAATTACTTTCCCTATCTCTGTCTTTCATTTGGGATGGGTGTCCATCTCACTTCATATTCATTTTTCTTTCATATATACATGGAGATGCTTTATTTCACATTAAATGAGTCCTCGTTTCAAGTCCCTGTTCTATGTGATTCCCTTCTATTGTCCTCATCCCCATTCTATATGTGTCTAATCAGGCACTGAGGCTGGTGGCGGCTGTATACGAATTGGCTTTTAGTCGGCTGATGGCCTTTATATACAAAAGTTCTTGGACAATACCTTCCCCAATTCTAATAAGAGAGATGACTAAATTAAAGCCTATTATAAGTCTAGTCAAGGAGGATATGCAAAGCAATTTGGCAGCACAAAGCACCTTCTGTGTTTCTGAAACTTGTTGGGTCTCTAATACTAACGAAGCCACCTGACGGGCTCTAGACAGGCAAAACGGTTGAGCAACGATTCATTTAAGAGAGCCAGATATTAGCAATTTGAAAAAAAAGTGATATAACTATTCAATAGACTTTTCACAGAGAAATAAACGTTTGATGAATAGCTTAAGCGCCTATGCGAGAGGGATGTGCCACCGTACAACGGAGATGTCAAAAAAAGTATCGATTCTTCCATTCGATACTTAACGGTATCGATACCCAACGATTCGTTACGATGTATCGAATCTGTAAATTGGAAAAATATTCAACACTTTTAAGGGATCAAAGTATAAGGCAAAAAAGCAAGTCATAATTACAGTATATAAATATGTTTAAAATGTTTAAATGTTCATTTGCAACAATTAATGGCACACAACGCAGAATTGTAGTTTGAATATTATATAGACCATTGTGTGTGCAATGCACAAGTGTGTTGCATATTGACTCTCACATGATTTCATTTCACTTAAATTCAACTACATAATTTAACAGACATAGCAATATTTAAAAAAATGTAATGACAATCTTTTTGTTCCGAACTCTGATAACTATGGACGTTTTAGCAAATTGAATTAAGTAATAATAAATAGAGAATAAAAATATATAGACGATTGCCAGATATATCCAGCAAGTACATATAATGCCGATGATGAGTGCATACTCCTGTAATGGCACGCTAGCCAGGATCATACGAAAAATGTTCAACCTCTCATCTTTGGTTCTACCGCTATCTGTAAAAACAATTAAGTTAAAAAACCGTGCATTAGCAAATGCACCATATAAAATACTATCGAAATAGCAGCTTAACGCACGATGCAATTTGATTGCATCCAAAACCCTCGGATTCTACATCATTATCTAGTAAGCGGTTAAGTACTAAGCAGTTTAAGGCCCCTCATTTCATTATCACAAGCATTTCTCTAGATGTAGTAATTATAGTAGTTTATGTTGAATATAACTATACGTGTACGGAATTTCGTTCGGGTACTTTTTTGATAAAGCATTGTATGTACATAGTAAAATTGATTGTAAATTGTAGAAAAATATAAAATTGTTAAGGCCCAAACTCGTTGTATGAATTATTTGGTTATAGGGAAACGTAATCCGTGTGATAAATCCGGAATTGCTGAAATTATGACTTCATGTTGCGTGGAGGATTGATGTCGCCTACGACGTACTGGCGTGCATCGACGGAGGGAATCTCGTACGTGATGTGTGCGCCAGCTTTCTTGAACGTCGGCGTCGCAATGGAAGACGCCACGCGAACTTGGATATTTCGTCGCTTCCCCCCAAGGCTACACATTGGACTGTCGCTCACTGTCACTGGTAGGTCCACATTGCGTACACTGCAATGTGTCAGGTTAGGTTAGATTAGATCAGGTTAGATTACGTCTGATTGGATTTTGTTAGGCAAAACATCCTTTTCAGTTAATTACAATAACAACTTGTTTAGGTTAGATTAGATCATATTAGTAAATAGCAGTCAGTAAGATCATATTCCGAATGATTAACGAATCATTACTATGACAACTCTGTGAAGTTAGACTTAGATTAATTAGGTTAAGTCAGACTTGGTTAGGTTAGATCAGGTTTGATTTCGTCAAATTAGCTTGGAGTAGATCTTGAAGATGGGCCAGGATGGAAGGATTGTTATGGGGTAGAAGAAACTGTGGACGATGGCTTACGCCGACGATGTAGTTCTCATGGCAGAGGATCGACAAAATATACAGGCTGTGTTACGGAGGCTTGAAGGATACATGGACAGAAGGGGCTTACTGTAAATGTTTCAAAGACCAAGTGGGTGGAGTATAGGAGACCAGGTGGACAGAGTGATGTATTATTTTGGAAGGGAAAAAGTATCGAAAGGGTGGACACATTCAAATATCTAGGTAAAAATATCATGGTAAATTATACAGCTCATTAGTTGAACACATAGGATGGGTACAGGAGAAGGCCAGAAAAGCTTGGGCAATGATTCCGGAAAAATGGTGGAAATTGAAGGGTGGAAACTGGGTGATGGCTATGCGGATATGGAACGCGTGTCTTCTGCCTTTGATAATATATGTAGTAGTCTGGGTGTATGAAACTCAAGAGGTCTTGGAGAGAGGGAGCACATGAGAGTCCAAAAGGATACAATGGGACTAGAAAGGACAACCCCAGAGAACATCATGGCAAATTAGGACAGGTTAGTACGGGTCATATTCTATTAGGTTAAGTAAGGTCCTATAAGAAAAATTACGTTAAGTCGGGTTAGGTTAGATTTCGAGGAGTAAAACCTTTTCTTACCTTCGATATTTGGCCACCAAAACTCCCAATAATTCACCAACTTTATCCTCTCCATTAGTATGCAATGATACAACTAAATCATTGCCGCCTTGACAATGAATCACAAACAATTGATCTTTAGCGGCGGTGACGCTCACGCCAGTAATATTGGCAATCTCCGTGCCTTCCTTCAACGGTTTGAACTTATCCTTATCCAATTTGCACACATACTGATCGGTGAGCAGCAGGACACGCTCAGCACACTTGTTGTGCTTGTTGAACTTGGTCACAAACGCCGAAAAGAGGACCTCTTTGAAGCCGTGGCTGTTACGCAAATTATTCACGCTTTCATTGAACAGACTGCTGCTCGCATTATGTCCCTGCTTAGATAGGTAGTTACCCTCCCAAGAACGACCAAGGCCGTACTGCGGACGTTTGCCCTGCAAGGCACTAGCTGCTGCGATCTTCAATTTCAACTCAGGCCAATCCTTCTTCGGAATCTTACGCAGAATCATATAACCCCTCCAGTAATCGAAATATCTGCGAAGCACTTTGGCGGTTTCGCGGAGTGCTGGCGGCGGTTTAGGCCAGGAGATGATCTTGCCGTAATCAGGCAAACGCTTGGCATCCTTAAACTTCACCTGCAGACGATCGATGTACATACGCAATTTGTAGCGTTTGTACGCGTTGATAATGCAAAGGGCCGCACGCATTCGCTCATAACGACAGCGGGCGATATACCCACGCCAGGTCTTCTGAATCACCGTGGCGATGTAGTACATCTTATCATTGCGACGATTCTCCAGCTCGAAGAGCGTCTTCGGCGAGCGAATGAAAAGCTTCTTGTGGCCATACTTCACATCGTGAGCGAAGCCCAGCTCGGTCATCAGTGCGTTGGTACCTTGCTTATCGTCGCCGTTGCGGTAATTCGGCCATGTTGTCGGTGAAATCATCTTGTAGCGTTTAAGGAAGCGATCGTATCGCATACGATGAGCGAAACCCGCGCGGCGGACACGCACATTCTCCACCAGACCGAGATAGCTCACTTGATGTTCGACGCGTTCCTGATCAAACATCACCGGCGATTTTGCCTCGTTTGGTTTAATGCAACGCACGTAGTGTGGCTCTTTGCAATGCAGGTTCTTTACCAGTTCACCCATTGAATTTTTGAATAATGTGGCGGCAGTTAAGGGTCGTTTTGTCACCTGAGAAATACAAAAATAGATTTTAACGTTTTTCATTTAATAAATGACGTTCACCAACGAAATATCTATATAAATATCACAATCTATGAACCGAAATGATTATCGATATTTTTCGAACCAAAATTATTATAATATCGATAAGTAAATATCGAAATTTATTGACTTATCGATATTGATATTTATCGAAATCGAAATATGAGAATTTATTGTTCTATCGATGACTAAATGTAAAGAAATATTAGTACTGATATTAATCTATATATAATACTAAAACATACCCATATATCAGTATCAGAATTTATCTACATATCGATAACGAAATATATAACTTTATAAGTAACGATATTATTCGATATATCAGTTTTAAATGTATCAATATATATCAGTATACACATTTGTCGGTATCAAATTTATCGATATATCAGTATCAACATAATTGATACTAAGAAGGAATCAATAATTTTCAAACCTAAATTATTAGAATATCAATATGTATGCAATACTAAATATCGAAGTTATCGACATATCGATGTCGATATTTATCGAATCCAATATTAGAGAATTTATAGGTATATGTATATTAATTCAATCAACGTATCAATATAAATATTTATCGATATATCGATGTCTAAATTTATCGATATTAATCTATAGTATTAAAATACATCGATATATCAGTATCGAAATGTATCGCTTTATAAAAATCGATATTTATCGATATTAGAATGTATCGATATATCAGTTATAGGTAGCAACTTCATCTTATATAGATATCAACATAATTGATATCAAGAATTAATCAATATCCTTCGAACCTAAATTATTAGTCAATATATCAATATATCGATGTTTGCAATCCTAAATGTCGATATTTCTCGAGATCGAAATACTAGAATTTATTGGTATGTCGATATTTATTAAATCCAATATATTGAAATTCGATATATCAGTATAAATATGTATCGATATATCGAATACTAAAAATAAGTGATATTAATCGATATTTTTCGAACCTAATTATTAGAATGTCGATATGTATGCAATCTTAAATATCCAAACTTATTGATGTCGATAAAAAAAAAACAAATATCGACACTTATTGATATATCAATTTCTAGTTTATGGCAGAATCAAAGAATTGGTTTAGATATTTTTCAGTAAATTATGCAATTTTTAATGTTCTTTGTTTCAACGACAGTATCCTAAAATATCAAAATCTATTGATATTAGTTATCGACATTTATCGAAGCTAAAATTTTAACATTTATCGATTTACAGATATTTTAGCGAATCCAATATTATTATGTAAAAATAATCACTATACCTCGGTAATATGCTTGGCGCCTTCCGGCCACATGTCCCGAATATTCGTGTCCTTGGACTGGTAGAGCAAACGTTTGAAATCTTGGAACAGCGAGTCTTTGTTTTTATCCAAAAAGCCGTGAATACAGTAGACGACATCACCCGCGTAATGCGTAATCTTAAAGTCAACTTTATGACGCATGCTCTTATCCGACGATTTACTCTGTCTGGATGAGTAATGTTGATGCTGTTTTAACTTCCCATCCAATACCTCGAGCAACAGCTCGTCGCTAACTTTGCCAACATCAAGGCAGGCCTCATCAAGAATCGCAATAATGCCCTTATGCGGTGCCTCCACTAAATCGCAAATAATCTTGTTATTGAAATAATCAATATTCGTCCATTCAATGCCCTCGCGTTGATACTCCTCCTGCTCCTGCTTCAACACCAACTCGATGAATAATTGCTGTAATTTCTCGTTGCAATAATTGATGCAGAACTGTTCGAAACTGTTGTTATCGAAAATCTCAAAGCCGTAGATATCGAGCACGCCGATAAGGCACGATCGGTACTTCTTGGAGGCGTTGTAATTGGAGTTGCCATCGACGGAAATGGCAGCATTGATTTTCTCCACAATCCAGGTGAAAAGTCGGTCGTAGATGGCTTTTGCCAATGCGTCGCGCCCGAATGTCGCCTCTGTGAGCGTGTGCTCTTTGCTCATCACTTCGCCACGTGCGGCGATTGTTCGATGGCATAATGCCTTGCTCAGTTGCTCGCCGGTGACCTGCAAGAGGTTTGCGACAATACCGGCCTCTTTGGCGGTGTTCACCTTCACACTGTCCTCCTCGGCGATGAATGCAATGTTGCCCAAATGCAGAATGGCGGCGATGACGTTCCACAACGTATCCTTCTCCTCCTGGGTGAACTGCAGCGTCGACAGCGAGTTCATGAGCGTGTTGTAATCGGATTTATCGTTCACCGAGTCGACACGCGCCGCTTGGCCCTGCTTGACGTAGAAGTACTTGTCGGAACTTCGCTGCAATTGCAATTTCTTCAGAAGTGCATCCTGTCCGCCTACCAGGAGCTGAAAACCGCAAAATCGTAATAGTATTACAAAACTTTTGGTCGCACAACATCTAAAATGGAAAGTGGGTATATAATACTTCCTAGCATATTGATAGTTATTTATCGAAACCAACATATCTAAATTTATCGATAAATCGAAATGAATCGCTTTATCATAATTATCAAAAAAATATTTATCATAATTATATTATCGAATTTCATGTAAACAAAAATATCGGAATTTATCGATATATCGGCATCGATATTTATCAAAACGAAAATAGTGAAATGTATCGATACATCAATATTTATCAGACCAATATATCCATATTTATCGATATATAGATATGTATTAAACCCAATATATCGAAATCTATAAAATCCATTATATCGAACCCGGACCAGTGGATATTCTGCAAACCTAATATATCAAAATTTATCGATCTATCGATATTTATCGAAACCAACGTATCGAAATTTATTGACATATTGGGTTCGTTGATATTTATCGAGAAAATAATGGAATTTATCAATAGATCAATACTTATCAAATTCGATATTTCTAAATATATCGGTATGACAAACTATTGATATATCAGTAACCTTTATTGATAGGTATTGATATTTATTGTCTGTATATAATCATCGATATATCACGATCAACATTTATCGATATATCGGTACCAATATTTGTCGGTAGCGAAATATCACTGTAACTGAAATATATCGGCATATTGGTATCGATATTTATCGGTAGCGATAACGGAGATATTGTCGGAATAAGCTACATAAAAATTGCTAATAGACGTTCACTTAGTGATCCGTCGAGATTTCTCTATATGGACTTATTTTGGACATGCCTAATGTATGGGTATCGATATCGATAGTTAAGTATCAAAATTTATTAATATACCGATATCGAAATATATCGATATATTGGTATCAAATATCGGTATATCGAAAGTACGTTATGAAACATTATCGATATTTAACAAACCAAATATACCGAAATTACTCGATATATCGATATTTATCGAAACCAAAGTATGGAAATTTATCGTTATATCTATATTGATATTTATTTAAGCAATTTCTCGAAATGTACCGATATATTTATATTGATTAAAACAAAAATATGAAAATACATATATCGATATTTACCAACGTACGATACGTATCGATATTTACCAACATACCTGATAAAAGCAATGAAAATTACGCTCGCCCGGCTGTTGATAGATCACTCGACTCTTCTCCAGCAAATACTTGTTGATATGCCCACCAATGGGATCACCCTTAAAATCGAAGTGAATGTCCATGTACTTTCCGAAACGACTGGAATTATCGTTCCGATTGGTCTTCGCATTACCGAATGCCTCCAAAATGGCATTCGACTGGATCAGTACGTTCTTCACCCGTTCAATCTCCTTTTGTCCTGTCTGATTCGTGACGGCGGCGATGTACTTCATGATAATCTTGGACGCCTCCGTCTTGCCCGAGCCGGACTCCCCCGAAATGACAATGCAGGTGTCCCGGCCTTGCTGCTTCATCACTTTGTGCGACGCCTCTGCGATGGCGAATATATGCGGGGGATTTTCGAACAGCTCGCGACCTAATAAAGTCAATCAATTCATTTACGCCGCTGGGACAGAGGCCAAACACGTCGAAAAGAATCGATACGTGAATAGGGAAGGATACAAATGCCATATTCTCACAATACACGCAAAAAAATCACACTCAATTTCTAGCTACATAAGCAAGCAGCAAAATATAATGGAACAATAAAAAATCACAAAAAAATGTGCAAATCATTAGCAATAATTTGGGAACACCAACGTCAACACCATTCAAATTACATATTGTAATGCAACAATGTTGCAGTTCTTGAGGATGGCGAAGCCATTCAATGACATTACATATGTCCGGTTCTAAGTAAGTTTCACGAACATTTTCCTAAAGAGCTATTTCCCTACGCCATATTTCCAAAAAAGCATTTGAACGCCGAGTATTTTGCCGAGCCGTAATAAACCGAACCATTCGGAAGTTACATATAAAACCTAGCTACAAAAATTTATGAATTTCTTATTGAAGGTGAATTTTCGAATGTAACGTAGCACTTGTGATTTGCATATGTGAGATTACCAAAGTCAACGGAAATGTGTATAGTCCGCGGTTTTTTCGATGTTCTTGGTGGTTTTACATGGTAGTATATGTAAACTAACAAAGAGTGTCTCAATTGTCCGGCACGGAATTGAATGAAATTTTGTACACGTAGTACGTAAATCGAAATAATTTGTGTTAGTGGGATTTTTCGCCGTTTTGAGCCGTTTGTCAAAAAAAAAATTCAAAACCAACCAGCCGGGATTCCCCGTGATACCTGTCAACGGCCGCAGGAATCCCGGATATTTTAAAATTGTTCACAACTGAATGACGCATCCCAATTTCCGTAGGATTTCAGAGCATTCAGTTGGTGTTAATTAGAAAGAAGTGTCCGTTAAAACTCTAAAACAGAGGTGAGCAAACTTTGTTAAGAATGGGCTAGGAGAAATTCGTGTTTTTTTGTTAAACCATACATCGACCCGTCTGTCCTATGTGTGAATACACCTTCTGCTCAATCCTCGCTTCAAATTCTCTAAGGGGTCCTCCTTGTGCGTAGACAGCTTCGCTTAGCTTAGCTCATCGGACTAAATTCAAAGTATCATTAATACAGAAAAATCGTTATTAAAATTATTTCTTTGTCCAGCAAAATGACGCAGCGGTTCGATGACTAGTGACCACTAGTGACCCGGCGGATGTAGAACAAAATGAATTCCTCTTCTTATCGATAACTTTAGTGTCTAATATAACTAATTACAATGGAAATGAATTGAATAGAGCGAATGACAATAGTAGTTTATGATCGGTTTCAATATTTAAAATTATATGTATATTATATAGTTTAGCAATTGCATTAATTAAATATTAATGAGCAATTATAGTTCAGCGCATATAACCCACTATACCAAGCAGTGCAGACAATCGGGATGAGACCGAGATATAATGGCGATAGAGAGGTGAATGTGGCGGATAAAAGACTGATTGCACGGTGTGGATCGGAAGAGAGGGGATGGAAGGTGTGGACGGGAGATGAATATGTCAGGTGTATCCTATGTGGAAGGGGGAGGGATTCCTGGGAGCATGT
>JAODAC010017429.1:0-20826 GCA_027575185.1 Mimaenictus wilsoni | reverse complement strand
AGCGAGGACGGGTGGAAACATCGACGTAAACTATGCGCCTCGTGGCGCCATCTCGTGTTCTTAATCTTTATACAGATATAGTGACCTTTGTAAAGGTTAAAACTAGATGGCGTCACATGATAGATATTTGACATATACTTCTAAATATGTACTAAACACCTTAATATTATTGATGCCCTAATTGCCCTGCTAAATAAAAAGCACGCAATTACTCGAAAATAACCTCAAATTAATTTTTGTAGTATTTGAGAGAAAACGTAATTAATGCCCCGAAAAAATATATATAGTAATATTGTAATAATGACTTGTAAACTTAATATATCTTCAGATTTTGTATGCAATCAGCTAAAGGTAATGAAAATATATCACAATTGTTGAAAAAAAAAATCAACATGAAAAAATGAAAAATCCCATGATAATTTATTAAAATCTATGAAATTGGAATAATTTGAAATTGGTGACTTAAAATTGAAATTAAATACTTGCTTGTTAGTTTGTAAACATGCATAAATTGAGAAATACATAACTTCATTATTTGTCATATAAATCTGACAGTTTCACAGTCGTCAAACGTCAAAATATTCCAGCATCCTGCAAAATACTGTAAAATTGAAGTTCGCCTACTCCCCGCTATTACTTCACTCGTATCTAACTTAAAATTGCTAAAACTGTACAACGGTGCATCTTATCATTATTTTTTTGCATGATAATTCATATTACACCAATAGAATCGCGTGACATTCGCATCTCGCCGCGAAAGAATTACGTCCCTCTCATTCTATTCCTTGACCCCCGGCCGAGGTTTAGCCAACGTCATTTTAACGCAGGACAGGCTGCTTTTATGAAATTAGGTAACACTTGTTACGATATTTGTAAGAAAAACTGAATTCTAGAACAGCGATGCACACGTACAACGCCGCGCAACTCTTTCGCTCCGCACGATCACTCTCGTAAGCAAGAGGCAACGCACAGAAATATAGATCAACAACCTTGAGGGGCTTGTAATCTGTGCATTCGTTGAAGTGACACGAAAATTTTCTGCGTGTGGTGCGTCTCGCGCAATTCGATATCTACACACACTAACGACAAACGTCGTGCAACACCGAAAGGTTATTTTAAAATCTAGTTTCCCGCATCCTCCTGCAAGGTCGTCACCTCGCTTAAAACTTGTGCAAAAATGCAGTGCGTCTCGTCATTAGTGAAAAGCACTATTCCCAATTATTTGTCGGGGCTTCCAATCCCGGATTCATTTGGTGGATGGTTCAAACTAGGAGGTAACCTCTGCATATGGCTTGTTTTCGAATTAGCAGGATTTCACTCGTTTTTCTGTAGTTAAAGACTGGGCTGCGTTGATTCCACCTACTGCGGCAGTCGCTGGGTTGACTTACATTACGTATAAGGCGTTCTGCCCTCATGGCAGGCCGGCACCCTGTGGGAAAGTGAATCCTAACATCCTCAAGACCAACCCTAAGGTGGTGGACTCCATCGATGTGGAGGATATCGCTGAAAAAGCAGCGTTCTGTCGGTGCTGGCGAAGCAAAAACGTTAGTATATTATTTTCTATTCTTTCTATTAATTTACAGACAATAATATGTGAATAAATTTTAGTGGCCCTATTGTGATGGATCCCATGCTGCCCACAATCAGGAGACTGATGATAACGTAGGCCCCGTACTTGTTAAGAAACAAAAGTGAGCATGAACGCCTTAGTGACGTCATGATTAGACAATATATATCAATTTCTTAGATTTGTTTGCATTAACAATAAATTGATACTACAGTACTTAGGGGGTGTTTATCTGTAACTTTCTTGCCAAGTTATACATTTCTACTGATTTCTTTGGAATATTTGTTTTTTTGCTCAATAAATGAAGTTTACATTGTATACATTGATTGTTAAGGTTCAATGCGTGATTTAATACTTGTGTTTAATAAAAGTAATAATAAGTTTAAATTGTAATGGTTTTTGTTTTTGTACTTCTGTTTTATAGTGTAAGTGTGTAATTATAAGTTTGTGTGTGAGAGAGAGTTTTTAGCACTCCTATGATGGGAGAGTAGCTAATAACTCTCTAGTAGTGGAGAACATAAGTCAATAGCAGTGCCACCTGTGCTTCAATGTTATTACGCATGCGTTAGATGTTGAATTAAGTGGGAGAACCGATGGGAAGTTATATAAGTAATGCAAAAATTGAAGCACAGATGGCACTGTTTCTGGCGTATGTTCTCTAATGCTGTGAGAGTAGCTAAAAAACTGTTTGCCACCCTACCCGCTCGTGCTTGCTGCATTACTTTATACTTTTCCAAGTGTTCTCCCCTTAATTCAGCATCCTACGCATGCGCGATAACAGTGAAGCATAGGTAGCACTGCTATTAACACATTTCTCTACTGCTTTGAGAGTATCTAACAAACTGTAACGAGACGATGACAATCGCGAACATGTGCGACTATGGTGTCGTGGATGGACTCCATGCTTCAATGAGAAAATTTCTTGATAGTCCAAACGGAGCTGCAAACTAAATCTGCCAAAGGAACGAGGTTAACAGAGGACTTCAAATTATTTTGTTTGTCACTCTTAAAACATTCTCCGTTTATTGTTATTATTATACTATTTATCACTTTGGTAAATTTTTTTGATTTATACATTTCAATACATTTTTTAAACACGCGTATTGAGTTTCATTTGATTTTTAAATATGATACTACTGTTGTCACGGTTGCATAACTTTGAAATTAGTTCCCTAAAACAACGCAAGCGGCACTGCTGATAATATAAAAAAACATTAGAGTGGTTCATCTTATAGTAATCTGTAGTTTCATATATTTATACAAATATAACCTCATTGTTTAAATCCATAGAATATATAGCTTGGTTTAAACCTATATAAAACGATTAATTTTTAAATAATTGATGCTAATTTTTAAAAATAATGGAAGTTGACGGAGTAATACATAACGATGAAAATTATATCCTAAATAAAGCAAGAGCTTCTATGAAAACAAACCCAGTTGCAGCTCAATCATGGATGATAATGGCTAAAACATTGTATCCAAATAATTTTGGAGTACAGGTAAATTTTATAATTTTTAATGCATATATTCTTAGTTAACAATTTAATATTTAGTTTGAAGCATACAAGAATGAAAAACACGCTGGTAATGTAAAGGAAGCAGGTAGATGTTTCACAGACTTGATTGAAAAGTTCCAACAAGTGCCTGAATTTTGGGAGGAAATTAATTCTGTTACACAAGCTTTAAGAGCTGAGCATGAAGCAGATGATGAGCAAAAGCGCTTTCAGTCGGAAATGTTTAAGCATTTATCCAGTGAAGTTCAACATAAATTGCTTTTACTTACGGCTGATCACTGTGAAGATACTCATGAGCATTGCAAGTTGTTGTTTTTACTTTTACAGAAGTTTCCTAGTTCCATAGCCTCTCATGGAGTAAGTTTTTTTTGTTTATTTCCATATTCAGTAATCCTTTCCCTATATAATTCATTATTAATACATTATTTGCCCCAAGGTAGGACTGATTGAAACATTATTAAGTGCCGAAAAGCACAATTTGCCAGGAAATCAACCAGCTAATAAATATAGAGAGTTATTGATATGTGACTTGATTCCTCTACTGAATAAAGATCGATGTACTTTAGAATTACCTCAGAAGTTGATCTTCAAGTTGTTGCATAAAGCAATCGAGTATAATTTATATTTATTATGGGGACATATTTCAAATAGGAAGGTAAACTTATTTCTTTATCCTCATCGTCGATTTACGTTTGTATTTTTTGTTTAGGATGATTCCAAACAAAAAGCAGATGAATCTTGGATGAACATGTATCATATCTTCGAATTTATCTGCAATCAGTTAGGATGGGAGACATTTTTACCAAGTTTTAGTGAAAGCTGGTGTAAAGAAACCTACTGGCAAAAGATACTAGCCTACATTCAATCACCAAAGTTCAACATGGATGATCAACAATGTTACAAACAAGTAACGTACGCTGTTGCACTCTTTCTTCTGCATTGCCTCTATCAGTATTTATTCTGCCTGAACACGTCGAATTCACCAGCTCACCAACAAAAATATCCAAGCTATTTGTTGGTACAAGGTTTTACAGATGCAAATTTACCAACTTGTTCAATGGAGAACAATGCAAAACGTCTCAAAACTGATTCAGGAAGTGCAGAAGGGCCAACAATATCTATTGAGAAAGATACAATGAAGGAAATTGTGCCGAATCTTACAATGGCGGTGAGATGCTGGGATTTGTTGCATAAGGCTGATCAACTCAATCGGGAATTTATTAAACTCAGCGGAGCGTTGAATCTAGAGCCGTGGCTGAGTACGTTTTTGGTTGATTATCTCATTTACAAAGATCAGCATGAAGATGTTATTAGGAGATTGGAGAATGATTCAAGTTATCCACTGCTTCCGAAATTAATACTGAAAGCCGAGGCTTTCTTTTTGCAGCGTAATTATATCGTAAGTTACTATATTATAAGTTTTACAAGTTAATTAGTTAATCCCACGATTAGAGTTTGAATTTGAAAGTTCCAGTTGAAATTTGGCCAGAAACTCGAGTTCCTTTTATTGGCGAGTTTCAAATCCTATCTGTCTATCATCATCAAGCCTAATTATTTCTTGTGGAACATATTGTTGTAACAAAGTTGCGCTAATGAACGATCACTTGGTCAGAACTGAACTATTTTTTGAACATTACTTTTGTAACGTATTTATGCCTTACATCTTGCACATCACCAGAGATATTCAATCGGCTGTTACTTTATTTCTTCTTTACTATATTTATTGCCTTTGAACTATACAAATTACCCTTTTTCATAATTTTGAATACCAGTTTGGCCAGAACTGTACTTTTTGCCCTCTTTTAATTTACATGTTGTAACGTATTTAACTCTCGCCTGGTGCACAGCACGAGGGACTCTACTACATTTCGACTCTACGGATAGGTATCGCTCTCTCCTCATAATTTTGAATCAGTTTGTCCTTAATTATCTCCCCTTGACAATACATTAAGGCCTATATTTTTTTCGTATATACGTATATCTAGGATCTTTTTGTATATACTTATATCACTGAAACTCGCGAGTTTGGCTTTCCAACTCGGGACAACCCCGAGTTTCGATACAAACTCGAGTATGCGTAACATGTCTACTTGACAGTCAAATTAGATTGATTAAATCTTCATTGTAATATTAAAAAACTGAAATTGCTTATGAAACGCTATATATTTCCTTACAGCGATGCTATGAAAATATCCGTGAAGCACTACAATACCTTCCCGATTCCATTGGCGAACTCTGCGAGAATCTCACTACAGGAGGCCACCAACGTCACTTACATTTCCTGCCGCTGTCTCGCATTGCAATCACTCAGTTCCTCGCAAAATGCGTCCTGCACGCAATCCGAGCTAATGGTTTCAAAACAGATATGTCTGTAGGCCATTGTTTCGTCCTGATGCAGATGGACTGGCCCGGCGAAGAAGACTTCCTCCCACTCCTAATCCAGGAGATATGTAAGACGCGCACCTTCTACTACCTCCCATTCCAGGCATACATCGTTGAGGTGGACATACTCGAAGAGTTGGCATACTTGTGGAACAGTCAAAACGGCCAGATCACATACGAGATAGTACCTAATATGTCCACACGTCGCATTGGCACACGCGGTGCTGATAAGGGTATTCGCGAAGAAATAAAACTGGCGATTAAAGGGCAGATTGAGAAGGCGCACGAACCTATTCACGAACTCATCAAACAGTTTTTGTTACAGGAACAAACACATATTTCTGTAAGTTTAATATAGTACATACAACTTGACTGTTTCTAAAATGATAATAAAAATGTTTAATTACTAACCTATTGTGTTTCGTTTTATGCTTTATTTTTGATTTATCCGCAATAACATCTTATAATACGTGATGATTTCGGATAGTAAATAGCTATATTACTTACCACCAGGATAAAAATATAAATTACTGATTCATAATATAGCACAATACTAAATAATGTGGCATTTTACAATTATTTAACATTTACACTTAATTAATTGATTAAATGAAATTATGCGTAGGCACTAAAATTAGTACTGGCGTTTTTTTACATTCGCCGCGTGTAAATAGAGCGTGACTTACTTAATTTCAATAAAAAAATATTTGCGAGCCCAGCAGTTATGCCTCTCGCTTCAATTCAACAGTAAACAAGATAATGTGAAGCGTCCATACCTTATGTTTGGTGTTTACAAGGTGCCCCATCCACCATAGGGGTAGCCAGGTTGGCCGTGTCCTCCAGGTGGACCTTGGGGACGATAACCGGGTTGCTGCTGAGGTGGATAACCTTGTTGTGGTGGTCCCTGTTGATAACCCGGTGCTTGCGGGAACGTATAATTGCCTAAAAATGATGATTGCATTTTACGTATTAATGTTGTCACTTAATTATGCAAAAAACTGACTTGGATACGGCATTGTTCCATAAGGATTATAACTGGCCGGCATTGGTGGAGGTGCATACGCAGGATACGGTGTCTGGGCAGTAGCCCCATATGGAATAGGCATGCCTTGAACGTACACAGGGTATGGCAGATTGGTGGGCATACTCTGCGGTGCTCCCTGTGGAGTTGGTTGGCTAGGTGCTGACGACGGAGGGCCCGAAGGAACATCCTTGTGATAGTCTGGTTGGACAGGTGGCGCTGGTGTCACCTGACGACTACTTTCTTGAGTCAAGTCCTTCATCAACTCTTCTTTTTCGGTTTTACGTGCAAAGCAGAAATCGGAGATTTTGTTTTGCATTACTACCAACAACTGTCAACAACAAAAATTGAATATTAACATATATTTACCGAAATATAATAAGTGTAATAAATTTTTATTAAAATCCTACCTGTGTCAATTCATTATAAAATTTAGTACCCTCCTTGAGATGATTCTGTAAATCCCTGAACGCATCATGTGCAGCGGCCAGTTGACTCATTACCTCGTCACGATTATCCGTCGATGTACCACGTTCGTTTACAAACTCAGTATGTGCATTTTGAATACGCTGAATAATGTGCGCTTGTCGCTCAATACTCTCCCTGACTTGTGTCTGCAATGGCCCGAACTGTTTTCCCAGAGCCTCGACGGACATTGGAGGTTCGTTGATCGCCCCATCTTTTGCCAGGGCTGCCATAAACTCTGTTTTCATATCGAAGACAGCGCCATTCAACTCAGACTCCATGACATCACGTTCTGCCTTGATCGTCTCCACATCTTCCATTAATTGCTGTAAATTAGCAACTGCTGATGATCCAGCCATGTTCGACTGACTTCCGGACGGCACTGCTGCCTGAACGGCTTCTGGACTACGACTCAAAACCTCCATGAAGTTACGGTGCGTTTCGAATTTGTCTCGCACAGTCTTGTCAGCCGTCACAGCATTGTTAATAATCTGGCGATACTTTGCAATATTCGACCGGAACATTTCGGTTAATTTATCCGAAGGCGTCCTCGTCCAACGTTCTTTGAACTGTTCACGGAGTTGTTTATCAGAAGTTGCTTCTTCGTTTAACATTCTATCGGTCTATAACAGTAGAGTATAAAAAAGTTCAATAATACATATTCAAGTAGATGTAGTTTGTAGGTTCTAGGTTTCATTTTAACATGTTTTAAACGGAATATAAACTTACCTCATCTAATATATCTGTATTCCTCTTTAAAAGATCCGGTAAATCATTCAACAAAGTCTCCAAAGCTGTAATTCCTCCAGCATTACGAACAGCATCAGCTTTCTCCAAAATCGATGGCGGTAGAGTATTACCCTCAGTAATCTCAATCGCAGCAGGAAGATTCAACGAAGCCAAAACACTGTTCAGCAACTGTGTTGCCTCGCGTGATTTGTTAATCTCCATATTAACCAATTCACTCTTGCGAACGTCGCTGGCCGCCATCGCTTGATGTACGGCGATCGGCACAAGCTCATCGAACAAATCTTTGAAATTCTGGCTCATTGGAAAGTTTGGCATTATCATCTTAGCCAACGCAGCTTTTCCCACAGGCGCCAATGAATTTATATCCGGAATACGTTCATGGTAAATGAAATCATTGTCTTTCTTCGCTTCCGTCAGGTTTCGCTGAGCTTTGTGTGCCAATTCAGGGAACATAGCTTTACCGGATTTGTTTTGGGCTTGTTTAAATTGTTCGTCAGCATTCTATGTAAAAATATCCAATGAAAATATAAAATGCATGATTTTTAAAATAACGATTACGTTTTAAATGTTTATGAGGCGCCTTCATATTGTTATTCCAAGTATCAATTTTTTTGAAATTGTGCTATCAGCTTAAATGTTTATCTTATTAGCATATTATTAATAGAAACTTACAGTTAACCAAGTGATTTCCTCTCCAACAGACTTGTTTGCTTTGCATACCAAACTTTGATATAGATAGGCGATGCCTTGATAGGCTAATTGTTTTCCAAGGATGTTTGAAGTCCATTCCTTGTCGAAGAGGCCTTTGTAGATCTCCTTTTGGAATGTTTTTGCACAATCGCCGTACAAATCCTCGCAATGGGCAGCCAGTTTTGCAACAATTGCATCTTTCATGTTATCTATAAAAGAATTACACTGTATTATTATAAAAATATAGATTCAAACAAAAATGCATTGTGAAATAACAAATAAAAAATATCGCTCAACGATATGAAAATTTGATTTAATTTATGCTTTGCAAGGACTGATGGCGCACATAATAATTAAGTATCGATAGCAAATATATCTGGTTACCTCTGCTTTCAACAATATCATTAGATAGTAAGTCTTAAAACTTGTATGGCACTTACCATGAATTGCTTTATGTACGAAAATTTCTTGTGCTTGAGCAAGCATCAACTGTGCTAGAGCACTCAGCGTATCTGGATTCAAATCATTCGTCGGTTCCTGCTGGATAGACTGCACAACAGTAGCCTTCAAATGATTGAAGTTACCAGCTGCCTGCTGGAACAATTTCGCAGCAAGTTTGAGCCCTTCATCGCTATCCAACGTCTGTGTCGAAGCCACCGAGCTCTGCAGGGAAGCAATGTTGAAAAGCACACAAATTCGTTCAAAAGCCAATGATGCAATTGCTACAAAGAAGAAAAAAACTTTATCAAATAATCCAGGGCCCAAATTAATCATCTACATACTTTGGCTGCTTCTAACTCCAAAGATAGACCCTTTGTCGAAGGCATCCTTCCATTTGAAAGGCACTTGAATCTCCTGTGCTGGAATTTTTCCTTCGAGAGCCACCAATTGATCATAATAGCTAGTAATCAATGTATTAACACTGGAATTCTTCGATGATGTCATGTACTTACCCATAGATAATTTCCAAACTGCTCTCGTATTTTTCGAACGCCCTCCACACGGCGTTACTGCGCAGCTTGCTCAAATCGTTGATGGCATCGTTGTAATCCACTGGTTGATCTGCAGTGCTGTAGCGCGCCTGCAGGAGGTTCTTTAGCGGTTGCACAATGTCCACGTCGGTTGGCTTCTTCAAAGGCACCGCAATAAAGTCAGCCATGATTAGTCAGCGGAGAGATGGAGTCGAATTACGCTGAGCACGCAAATTCCTGCGCGATTAAATGCAGCTGCGGGCAGACGACAAGTGCGTATACAGATTACAATTGTGAGAAGTTGACAAGTTGAAGACAATACAACAACCGGTGATTCAACCGATGTTCTCTTGTACCGGATTGGTGCGTTAAGTTACACGTGATCTAATATGTCATGTATATTTTTGTTCATATGTTGGTAGATACGCAACTAAATATACTATAGATACAACCAAATATACACATATTTTAACGAACATTTAAAATTTTCATTGACGCTTTTCAAGAAATAATGTAAAAAATAGGGGTTTAATTATCTAACCGATGTTAGGGTTACGTCATATAATGTCATATAGTTTTTTTTAGGTGAAGAGGTTTTTGACATTTTCGACGTTTGTGGGTTTTTAGCCATTTATCTACATTTCTCGCATTTTCGATATTATTGAAATTTTCGAAATTATCGCCATTTTTGAGATATGTTCTTCATTTTTCATATTTTCGGCGTCATTTGAAATCTATATTTTTGATATTTATCGACAATTTTAATATGTTTCGACTTTTTTGCAATTTTTTGCCATTTTTAATTTTCTAATAAAATCTAATAAAATTATATAATACCTTCAGTGGAAAGATACTCTACTTATTCTTAATTTACAAAATGTCTAATAATTCATATCTGCAAATCGCAAATAATTGTGTAATTGATTTACCTTCTAATCGTCAGGTGGTGTTACTAATTCAGAATTCAGATCTATAATTTTCATTGATAATTATAAGATTACATTTGATAATTACATAATTTGTGACATCCACGTTTCCCGGAAGCAAATCAATATTATTGTAATCAAAAAATTTAACAACAGCAACAACGAAGCTCGAGAAACTAAATATTTAATATTTGTAACAATTTCATGGCATTTATCTAATTATTTGCAATTAGATATTGATTAAAGCAGGGTCAGACCAAAGGAATCACATAATAGCATAGATTTCCTACGTAATTGTGTGAAAAAGCATGTCAAATCATTCGGTAGAAAACGCTACTCTAAAAAGTGAGAGTGGAAAAGAACAACCCAAAAAATGTGGCCACAAAATAGAGGAAATTGTAATTCTTCAAGAATGTACCAAAATATTTCGAAGGTTATACATTTGGCCTAAAAATGATCAAACTTTCGAACACAGACCCTATCAACTTCAACTATTAATTTTCGTCGTTCTTATCCTAATACTCTTATTAGCTGCATGTATCGACATACTCTATAGTTATTTCTGTAAGTATAACTCAATATTCTTTCAATATTATAAAAAAAAAACTAAAATTTGTTTCAGTACACGTTCATTATCCACCAACTAACCTGTTAACAGATTTAGCAGATGTTGTAACAATTTTTAATATCACTTGCATCATTGTTTTATTTTTAACAAGACAGAAACAAGTTCTACAATTGGCTAAAGATGTGTCTGACTTCAGCAAATATCCTCAACCAAATAATTTTGATGAAGCTAATTACAAAATGAATGTAATATCGAAAAGTTACACGATTTATGTCTCTGCAGGATTGATTACCTTCATGATTATTGAGTTTTTTAAGCGTGGTACATGCAAGCAGAAAAATCTCACCACAGATCCTAAACGAATGTGTGGACTTATTTTCCCTTTGGTTTTACCTGAATTTATCCACGACTTTCCTTATTATCCTGTGGTTTTTGTCTTTCAAGCTTGGGTGGCATATTCAGGATTTCTTGCATTCAGTCAAATAATTGTTTTTATTTGTGGAATTATCGAAATTTTGAATTTACACGTGAAGCAATTAAAAGAATTTCTTCGCGATGTTTTTAATAATTCCGAGAAAAAAGAACAACATGAAAAGTTGAAATATTGTGTGCAGTATCATAACCATATAATTAGGTAAGATATTTTAAAAATTATATTAATTAATTTATTAAATAATAGAATTATCTGCAAGTATTTAGCATTTTGTAAATTTTGTAGGTTGACTGAACAGATGAATGGCGTGTTTAACACTATATCGTTTTATAATACTTCGTTTACTGGTTTGTTGTTAGCCATTGTTTTCTTTCAATTTATGTTAATGCCACAATTAAATACCGCTTTACATGGTGGTGCTTGGCTTATCTGCTTCTACATGCAATGTTTTTTTGGTCAGAGATTAATGAACGAGGTAATATTTAGTTTTCAATTTGGAATTTTGACAAAGAATACGATTTATTCCAGTCTGAAGAAATCCCACTATGTATCTATTCAACTGATTGGTTTACAGCTGATGTAACTTTGCAAAAATATCTGGTGCTGATTATTGCTCGTGGTAATCGTGTTCTGTATGTGGATGCCCAAGGTTTTGGACGGATTGGTATGGCAAGTTTCACACAAGGCTTGAATAGTGGTTATACATTGCTTACTATTTTGTATTATTTGATAATAGGTTAATTAAAAAAAAAGAGTTTAATAGTAGTTTTTTCTATGTGTACTTCTACAAAAAATGATAGTCATATTTTTTCATAAGAAGATAAGTATAATAAGCTAAGTTATTTTCGGTAATCTTCTTTTTTCATAATTGTTTGTATCTTATGATAGTTTGATATTGTATAATGGGGATGTATGAAAATATGGGGAACAGAATGACAATAAAGGTATCTATCTATCTTGTTTGTATGTTTTGCTAGTATATTTGGTAATATAAGGAAGTACATTTTTGCTTTCCTAGTTCCACTAGGAGGAAATTTTCCTTTGCACATATTCATACGAAGTATCTCTTTATCTTAATTATTACTTATTATTATTATTTATTATTACTTAATTATTATCAATATTCAAGAACTAGAGGCCTTACTCTTCTGTGGCGGTGCCCATAATTAGACCCTAACATCTCTGTCTCTCTCTCTCTCTCTCTCTCTCTCTCTTTCTCTCTCTGCTGGTACTGTACTTAGCCTCCCCTAGATAACCCATCCATCTCCTCTATTCTTGGCTCTCTTTCCAACCTTTTATTTTAAGTAGTTTATCAGCATCTATTGCAATTTCGTCTTCCCACTTCTTCCAGTTCAGGCTTCTTTCGTGTAGTCTTTCTTCCATAATCCTGACTACATGTCCTGCCCATCAGAGACATATATTGATAAAATTAGACATCGGTTCTTAACATACCTGTGTTAGATTTTAAGAATATCCAGAGATGAAAGAGACATATGAGGGAGAAAATCAGAATAATAGTGGGTCACAGAAGAATGGATGACAATAAGAGGGGTACTGTGGGATGTTGATTGTTAGAAGGCTGGAAACTGAGCCCTCGAGGTAAAGAATGATAAAGACCTCGTGTGAGTTAGACTAAGTTCGATAGGAAAAGAAATAAGAAAGAGGTAGTGCTTCAGCCGAATGGACCAATATACTAGCATTTGGAACATGGTAAAGCATGCAAAGTATCTAAACAATTTGGAAGAAGTGCAGTGCTGAAATTAGAATATTAAGCGAAAAAGATAACTGAAGTACACAGCTACAACATGTCAATATGTGGACCGCCAAAGTACAAATAAATTAAGGAAATAATAGAGGGATAACTGTAACATCACAAGTACCCGTGGGAAAAGTCAATGAAAGAAGACCTATTTTCTGTTCCTAGGATAGTTGTTCCAGGTGGTAAGACCAGGAAATGGTGACCTGGGTTCAAATCATCCTGAGGGTAGCACCGTATCAAAAGGACACATAGGTGTGAAGAAGTGAAGGAAGAAATTGTATCACCTAAACATGGTTTAATAATTTTGTTTCTATAAAAAATTAACCAGAAATAATCTGAATAATTCATAACTAATTTAGAATTACATTAAACTATTTATGATACTTACCGTAACAATTATAATCTAAAGAATTACAGTAAATTGTAAAATTGCATATTAATGTAATTTAACGAGAAATCCAGACAAATAAATCAACATTACATAATTTAGACAAACGACGGTAGAATCTCCACCACTTTGGGTAGTAACAACTTCATTAACGAGATAATCATCAAAGACATCTGTAGAATCAGTAGCACATAATGCTTCATACTCCGAATTGCAAGCAGTACCTTCGTGACATTCCGTGCAAGGTTTGCCAATTTTGTACACTTTCTGATTGGGTATATTCCCAGTTGGACCATAGTTACATACCAAATGCTCTGTATATCGAATTTTCGAACCAACATTGGATTGAAATATTACCCGAGCGCAGCCTAAAATTCTATGGATTTACAGACCTGCCTGAATATTTGAATGTATGTCGTTATTACCTATAAGATATGTGTCCGCCCAAACTAACTGGGAATATCTGCTGTACATTTTGGCATGTGCCTTGGGCCTGAAAAGTCATAATTATTGAGTTGTTCCTTCTTCTGAAGAATATAGAAACGGTTACATGACGTAGGCAGTCACCAAGTTCTTATCAAAGTTCCGCACCTCTTGGAACCATTTTTTTAGAAGATTTAACTCCCCGTCGTTGGCAATTGTCCCTCTAGCGATATTTTGCCCGACGGGGAATCGCATCAGATCACGACAAATGTCATTGGCGAAAATACACTGCGATGCCCAACGCTCGGCGATGACGGCTAATTCCTCGTCCCACTCAACAGCACGCATATTGGAAGCTGAAGGTTGGGGACCGGAAAGACCTTCTTTTACAGTTCCGGAAGCTACCCGGTTCCGAATGGTGTTATGAGCATCAACAAGGAGATGCTTTTCAGCTTGCGTGAAGTGAACAGGGACAAAACCACGACATGCCGGACCAATTTTCTGATTCTAAAGATCATCCCCGGATCACACCAAATTGGTCTCCCGAAAGTACCTCCGTTCTACTTACCTCATATTTGCACATCGTGTGCGACCCACACTTCTTTCCAATCGTGTTTGACTGCACTTCGATGCAACAAGTTTGGCAGTATTTATTCGTATTAGTGTTCGGAATTTGTGAATCGTATAAAGCCAAAGATCCCGATTTATGCACCAGGTCCCTATTCTCCAAAGAAAACAATCCAGCCACTTGGATGAGTACGAGAATTAAGATTACCAGGATGGAGACGAAAGGAAGCAATGACATGATGAAATTTTATGTCAGAATTTGTGATGCTTATCTGGCTAATCACAATGACAGGAGTATTTTTATGAATACATAACATAGTTATAATATAAGTTGCTAAGAAGTTTCGGATGATTCTTTTGAACTTGTCATTGCTGCGCTTTGAGGTGTATGGAAACGTCCAACGAAAACAATCCGCTCTTCTCGTTCATATGGGGATTCCCCGGTTTCAATTCTTGATGCATCTGCGGGCAATTCTGTGGTCGTTGGCAAGTCTTCAGTAAATTTTTCTTTGTTTATCATCAGTGCGAATAGGAACGGATGTTCCGCTATGAATGGCACCACGCTGAAGACTTCCTCTTGACCAATGCGTTCCAATATATTAACTGTTTAAAGAAATTGATTTTATTAAACTGGGAGCTTACAAAAGTGTAGTTAAGAGTACCCATTGAGATTGGAACCATCTAGCGTTCATTTATGGTATATCATGGCAATGAGGGCATAATTTTAAGGGCCATTAACATATTTCCTGTGGTTGGTCTTACTAGACTTCTTTAGATTTGATCGCACAGATTAGTTTACCCTTTACTGATCAAAAATGGTTGCTATCAGGGTGTAGACCAATTTCAGTTCATAAAATGTACCTTAGATCTAGATGATTCCGGTCTTCCAGTATACTCTTATACTTTAATGGTATTTACAAAGTTTTAGTCATACATATATACCTTCTGTCTTTGGTTGAGTGTGTGTGATTAAACTGAAGTGGAAAGAGGAAGTAGAATCCGCCCCACGAAAAGCACCTGACTGCCGTAGGGTGTTTTCATTCGCAGATAGAAAATGGATGGGTGGTCCATCGTCCAGTCAACCACCAGAAAATTAATCAAACCCCAGTAATCAACATACTCTACAACTACGATCAATTTGCTTTATTCAAACATGTCGACCAGATAAACGAAGGAGCATCAGAGAAAAGGAGAAACAAAGAGCAAAACAAAAGCAATCATCTCCGCATTATTCTGTTTATTTTGCCAGGTTTATAAAAAATGAGAAAGTATTGTGTGCATAGCCATCACCTGTGACCAGCTGCAAAGAGTCTCGGGAGTGTTAGAAGCCATACAAGTCGGGTGCTCTATATCGGCCCATGAACAATGGTAATCTGTTCAGGGCCTTCCCAATCGGGTGGTGCTGGTTTAAGTAGATGAGAAACGGATGATCGGCAACAAATGACAACTTTGTTGTGCGATCCGCCGGCGGGATTGAGAGAGTGATCACAGCACCTTGAAGTCATTCAAGGGATTAGTTGATTAGTGTTGTCGTTAGGAGACATTTAGAACTTTGTGAAGTGTACTTACTTGCAGTAGCTGCAGCTGCTTCCGTTCCCGTCTCCGTGACATTGATATAAGTCTTCTGAATCACAGTATTTATGAGCAGATTACCATTTGAGGAGATTTCAGATAAGTCTGCTTCTTCAGTGAAGACTTTCTCGATTCCCAACTATTGACAAACACATATTTTCCTTATATTAACCTATGTAAGTCTTTAGAGGTTAAGCAGGTTTAGGTTATGGTCCTGGTAGCGGATAATAGGGAATGGATAAGTTAATTTATGACCATATTTACCTCCTGCAGGATTGGTTTGTACTTGATGGTTGTCTCCATAGAGAACTTAGGAACCTGTATCCTAACATGTTGTTTCTTGAAAGGTTGATCCCTTAAAACTTCCTCCATTCGGCTTTCCAATGCCCCCAACCCATCAACCTTGTTCGGTAGGACAAAGATCATAGACACGTCAAGGCCATGATATGGCAGTTCCAGGAACTTAGCATCCAACTCCTCATTCTCATAGTAATTAAAGAAATCCGTTAACTGCATCATATCAACAGTGTGAGGTTCCTTGTCCATTGTATAGAAAGGTCTCTTAATGGTATCAATCGGATCAAATGGATACTTCCATTTTCCTTTGAAGTGCAGTGCATTAGCCAGAACCAATTTGGTCTCCTTCAGAAGATCTTCCGGAGCAATGATCTCCTGAATCTTATTATTCGTTTTATCCTGAACCCAGTCATTTATATTCCTCGCCGCTTCATAGTTGAGCTGGAAGTCAACCGTATCTACATCAGCATCAAACACATTCCGTGCCACTTCCTGGTAGGCCTTATTCAGCTTAAAATCATGATGAACAAACAACTTGTTGGCAGAAGTAAGTGAATAGTACTCATTTCCACGTAATTGTTGCATGACATGCTTGAACGTGGTTCTGATAGTCTTCGGATCAGCAGGTAGCTTCAGACCTCGAGTGATCTCCTCGGATGTAACACCTTTAGCTCCCAAAGAGGTTAGTGCCATCACGGTTTGAACAGAGAGTGGGCATGTTAGAAAGTTGTTGGACTCAATCTTTGCCAATTCCTATCGAAAAAAAATGGTGTCACAGTTAATGTTGCAAAATTTAATGTAGGGTTGTTGTCGTAGTTAATTAACGCAAACCTGACGTGTGAACTTTCAACAGATAAGCAAATAACAATGACTTTCAAACGCGTATTTGCCCTGATTGCTCACTTGTTTACTCCAGTAACTTTAATTAATCTGATACGCGTTAGTGCATAATAAATATTCCATATCGTGCGCTTGGTGGAATACTTAGGTAATGTGCACTGTCGTTTTTGCGTAGTTGTGACGATTCTCATGTTCCACCTGTCGTTTAATTTCCTGCGACAAGTTTGTTTAATATGCGATTGCATTTCGATAATACTATCACTTTCAAAAAATTTTCAATTTTATATTTTTCTATATGGGAAGATATTAAGATATCAAGATATGGTATGTTTTTTTTTAAATATTTCTAAGTATTTGTTGTGATGCATTTTCAAGAAAATTATTTTTTAGGTAAGTGATTTAAGAGAAAAATCTTATTTACCAGATCAAAAAAGATATTGAAATTGTTTTGAGTTTTAGGTGACAAACTAATACATAATACGCATTGATAATAAACACAGTATTTTTTCGGATTAAAATCGATATTTAAGATAAAAATGGATCTCCTCACCGAGGAGTGGCTGAGCTGCGTACACTCTAGTGGCCTTAATTTTGATTGAAATCGAAAAACGAAAAAGTTTTGGCAAAGCTTATAAAATTTTCCCGAGTATGACGTCAAGTACTTCCAAGAAATAGTTAAAATTGCATGTTTTTATATAGTTTTAAATTTATAGGGCATTTTTCTTTTATAAATTCCACTTAAAAATGTGAACATTTATTTATTGAAAAATCAATTGACTTTATATTCCAGTGAATTGAATTATCTATAAAGTGGGCCGTCATTTAGACAAATCGGTTCAGCAGAATTTTATCAATCGTGTACGCAAAATTGAAAAAAGAAGTTGAGACAAAAAAAACACGTTTAAAGTTGGTTAATTATAGGAATACTTTTTTAAATATAACGTCGCAAATACTGCAGCTAGCGACTTGAAACTTTAAGAATTTATTCATAAATACTTTAGCTATGGATTAAGAGTATTATATAAATGATTTTTGATCTGGCAAATGAAGTTTACCCCCTTTCAGAACCTGCATGGTCTCTATGTTTGTAAATGTCACATGTGAGGCCCAAAGGGAGTGTTTGGATTGTCCTTCACCGATATTTTAAGCTCAAATTCATTTAATATGTATTCCAGGGATTAGCAAGCCGCGGCCCATCGAACATAGTTGTGTCCGTGAAAATATGTCTCGCGCTGTCTTTTTGGGGCCTGTATGAGCCCCATACGTGACGCTAAACAAACACAAAAAGCAAAAAAAAAGTAAAGCAGACCTCGCGCTTAAATGATTGTTATTTGCAGACTGATAAGAAGACAGATAAAATTGGCGCGCATATAAAAGAAAAAAAGAGGGATAACAAAACCGGTTCCTCGTATATCGCGAGATAAACTCAATATTATTGGGCTCGACAATCAAAATCACGTTTTCAAGATCGGGATAAACGATGGTTGCCTGTATATCAATTTTATAATTATAGGAAATATAACTTTTATAAGTATTATTAAATTTATTTTTGTTCCAGTTTCAGCCTCTTCATAAAAACTAAATGTCTTTAAAGACCGTACACTCTATCAAAACCTACATCAAGATCGTTCTTAATTGAACTTGATCATTATGTGCAATTCCACAGTGATAATAATCAAAAGTGACATGTTAAAACAAAGTACTTGTCACGTCAACGTTCTCGCACTTCATACCTCTAGTTCAACCTTAATATAGATATTTTTAGTACAACCTTAATAAATGTGCATTGTAATAGCAATAACACGCTTTCAATTCCATAAATTGCATCAACCGAAATGAAACAATATTCTAATTAAATAGAATCAGAAATATTTCAAATGTTACGAACAAAACTCACGTATTAACACCAATAATTCTAGTAACACCTTTTTAATACCTCTTTAATTTAATTACGATTTTATGTTTGTTCGCTGGAGGAAACTTTTGTTTAACTTTCCTATTATCCTACTATTTTTCTAGTCACATATAAACTATATCGAGTATGTGAATAGTGTGAGCGAAATAGTAGGCAAGAAAACTTATGGGGAGTACCAGACTATCGTCATGGTACCTCGGTAACCATGGTGCCACCATTGTTGTGTTTGGTAAGGTGAGGGAAATTCGAATATGATAAAACGCAGCGTGACTGATTGACGAACAAACAGTGGTGATTATCACTTAGTATCGTTACTTAACTTTAAGAAGCCATTTCTAGAGTTTGATGTTACGCAAGAAAATGTTGCGTTTCTTCGTGGTATTTGTCGTCGCGTTTGTCGGGGTCGCGAATGGTACTTATAAACTGCAAGAGCAGTTTCGTTGGAAGGAGCTCGATTTTGCGTTTCCCTCGAAGGAGGCTCGACAGCAAGCGGTTTTGAACGGACGTTTTATTCCCGAAAATAATCTTCCTGTTGGTATCGAAGTTTGGAATAACAAACTGTTTGTTACTGTTCCCAGATGGAAGGCTGGTAAGATCGTTTTTTATGTTTGGATATTTTTGTTTCTTCTTATATTGTGAGATTATTATTAGTATTAATATGGGTTTTTTTACCACCGAACGCAAAAAAGTTAATTAATTGAATATTCTAGTATTCGCAATAAAAAATGATGTAAAAAGCATTTTTTTGTTTAAAATATTGGTTTGGTCTGTTTTTAGCATAAATATGTCTATTTTCCATTATAACTTATGGCAATGCAGTATTTTATAAAAAAAAAAGTTACAATTTTTCTTAAATTCTGAAGAATATGTGAAAATCAAGAAAATACAAAGAAGGACAATTAATATTATTGGTAAAACGGCATAAAAAATACAATAATGTTAATAATCATACGAAAAAATACAATTTTGTTTTTGCCAAAGTAAAATATAAATTTTGCCTTTAATTACTTTAAATAGTAGGAAAGGTAATATAAATTCCGCATTTAGATAATATTTGAATTTATATTGCTAGAATGAACAAAAACAACATAAAATGTACGATATATGTTTTCGTTTAAATTACTTTAGAAATATGTTAGCCCATTTAAATATAAATATTGACTTTTTATAATCAGAAAAATGCTAATCGTTTTTATTTTATTTTGCGATTATTATATTAATGAAAAAGAATAATGAGCAGTTCGATTACATATGTGTCTTAATAAGATGTAAAATTGATTCAAAAATAAAATTTATTTACTCCGACAATTAAAGTAAAAAACGTTAATTCTCATTATTAAACCAAAGTCAAATATATCTTGAAATTTAAATTAGTAAAATATAGTTATGTAAAATTTCAAATTTATAATTACTTTAAAAGGTAGGAATGGTAATATAAATTCAATATTTCAATAACGAATAGTTGAAATAACATTGCTAGAATGAAGAAAAACAACTTAAAATGTATGTAGAAAAATATGTGCATTTTTAACGTTTAAATTGGTTTAAAAATTGTTAGTCCATTATTTAAATACCAGTAATGAAATTTTACGAGCAGAAAAATTGTAATCATGTTATTTTTTTAAACTTGCGATTATTATTTGTTTTTTGTTTGATTTACCGAGCATCGACTGCTATGGTCATTAGCTCTATTCAATCCTTGTTCAATGTAATTAGTCATATTAGAGGCTAATACTATTGATAAGAAGAAGAATTCACTTTACTATGCATCCCCA
>JAODAC010017418.1:0-20829 GCA_027575185.1 Mimaenictus wilsoni | reverse complement strand
CGGACGGGTAGTCCACGAATCCTACTAAAAATAAAAGATTCGCGTTAATTCGCGGGTTGATGTTGCTGTTCGCAACACTAACAACGCATAATGATTAAATGAATGTACGTTCTCGATAATGCCAATTTGAGTGACAAACTCTTCAATATATACATAATACCCTAGTGATTATTAATTATTAACTAGGTAAATTAAGTTGCCATAAAATCCCACCTGAAACAAAGTATACTAAATGTAAACCCATATTCATGCGTGCGTGCATGTAATAATTTATGTCTGCTCTATTTGCGCGCACAACAGTAAAAAAAAAGTTCAATTAGCGCAGCCAATTAGGTAGAGTACACTCGAAACGACCGCCCATCCTCTGCAGACGTAGACGTTTCGTTCGGGCGGTATTAGTAATTACATTAGAAATTAAAATCACACTAATGGTAAAACAGTACACCTACATATTCATCACACATCGCAAAAGTGCCATCGCATGCGCATATCGCTGAACGGAAGCACGTTGACTGAAATATTCAGAGCAAGTCGACAAGTTGACCGTTGCAAATGCGCACAGCCGTTTAATGCATCGGAATGCATTGACGATAATGAGCAAATAGAAAAGAAATATACGAGCGCATAAGGAAGGTGGAAACGAGCATGCCTAATCAGCGTGTGCAATCCATTCACACGCATGCCAGCGGAGCAAACTGCGCTTGTTGAGTATGATTAGGCGTGTAAACTCTGTGTACGTACGTAAGTGTATGTGCGCGTTGCAGACTGGAATTCATGTGGAATACTGGTAAATGTTTGGAAACTCTGCTGGAATACGATGCAATTGGGGGTGGTAAATGTCCTGTTTGAGCATAAAAGGTACATGTTTGTGGTGCCGCTTGGAATTACTGCATAGAGCCGTATCCGAATGGGATGAATACGTATGCAACTGCGTTCGCATTAAAGCAGTACTGTTCATATAGGTGTCGGTTGTGTTCATTTAGGTGCCGGTAATGTTCATATTGAGTGCTACCGGTACGCGATCGATTAGAAGCCAAGCGTTTTCATTAAAATTATCTGTTTTATTACTTTGTTATACTTACTAAAAACAGGTACTTTCGTATAATTTTACATTTTATGAATACTTAAATGGGGCCTGACTATCATAGTTTTGCATTATGCAGGGAGGGCTGGGACACCTGGTGACCGCTTATCCAGGTATGAAGAATCAATGGGCTAATTAGATCCATATCTAATTAGCCATCCATAAAGGGCCAATGGAGAAATGGTTGGACTAAAGCGGCCGAGGTTTAACGTACATACAAGATATGTTAACGTAGAAGTAGAAAATAAACCCGACCGGGGTACCTCTCAATTGACTTAAAGCTATTTCTAGGTTAATAAATTATTTTGGGTTTCTATTGATTCTTTATATATATTATATATTATATGATAAGCGCGTTGTGGAGCTCGGTGCTCGTTTGATCACTGCAGTTAAGCAACGTCGGACATAGCTAGGCGTTGGATGGGTGACCACTTGGTCTCCCCACTCAACTGAAGCGGCTGCGACGCCATCCACGAACTCCTGATTTTGCGGTAAAAACGCGAACGAAGGTTGGGCGATTCACTTGCAATGGTCCTCGAAAAACCCATATGCACAAAAAGTTCAGAGCAAGTACCATCAGTGGCGAAAGTAGGCGAAACTGAGTGAAAGTTACTATTCCCTTACACCACTATGTAGTAGAAAAAGGTTGTTGAATAAATAAATAAAAAATTATGTGATCTTGGTAGTTATTAGTGAATTTATAATGTATTAGAGAAAGGCTAACAATACACGTAATGCGAAATCATTTTCCTTTAGTATCAGTATCAGTAAATGTGGTAACACATTTCATAATGTGGTGGCATATTCAATGAAGTTGTTTAAGAATATCAAAGAACTCATTAGTACTATACTACATATACTCATATAGTACTATATATTACTATATATATATACGACTTACCATCATTGAAGGGCTATCATAATAGACATTGATAATGGACATTCCGAATTTTAATTGTATTGCGAAATTTAAACGTAAAATAACAAATCAGTCTTCTAATATTCATTCCAAAACATATTCGTTTTCTTGTTTCACATAGCATATGCCTATTGTTTCAGATTTTAAATCAACAATAATAATTACTGATGAATCTAATTATCAAAATAATGATTAAACAATAAGAATTTATTTAGTTTTTCTTCAGCCGTGTGGTCAAAAGTATAATCATCTTCTTTTATAGAACAAATGATAGTAAAAGATTTTAATATTCCTTTTATTCCAATTTTATATCATCCTACTGTCGTAAAACTATGGCTAGGAAGCCATAGTTATGTCACTAATAACACTAAATTCTGTAATAAACATATATATGCGAGAATTTTTCATCCCATCAATTAATAATCCACCTATATTTAATACTTGTATGATACCCTACATATGTTATGACTAACAATAAGTAATAGCATCATATAACAACTATTAGTAAACTCCATAAATTAAATCTCCTAACCCCATAATTACCCGCAAAATTCAATGAAGTTGCATTCGGACTCGGAGTTTATATGAACATCACGTTAATAATGCAATTGTTCGTGTCGCAAGTACATTCTATGTTATTGCATCAAATTCGACCCGTGTTGGAAATTGGAAATTGCATTTTCTGGACCCGGAAGACTCCAGAGATTATGCACGCTCGCCCGGCTTTCCGGATTTCCGGGTTACGGTCGTGTGAGCCGTGCACAAACACACTAGACGTGCATCTACACTACTACAGCGCTTCATTGAAAACACAGGCATTATTGCATACACGGAATAAATAATAAAGTTGCTTCAATGAAGCACATTTCCATTTTTATTGTTTGATCTTTTTACGGGAACAGCGTTTAATTGGAAGAATATTTCAAAATTAATATCTTCGTTCTATTTTTTTCGGACTTTTTTTTAAATTTCTATGGAATTTAGCATAATTAAGACACTGCTTAATCGGATCAAAACGTACGGGTCCCTATTAAGCGAAATCCACTGTTTATACATTGACATTTGCCTATGAAATTATTGATATTCACATTTTTCCAGAGGTTTAGTCAACCAAAACATATATATTTGAAATATGATTTATTATAGAACCATCTATCAACACAACGATTTGTATATGTCAAGCAATATTTCACCAAGAAAAATATGTCACAATGTCCCCATGCAAATCGTACTTACAACGCCAAAAGAAACAAGTTAAAAAACGTAATACTTGTTACACTTGTCAGACGTATCATCTAGAACGAAATAAAAGTTGCGCATTTCGTTGTTGTTGCAATCGCCTTTTACTGTTGTCTAACATCTGACATATATTTAATGACCTTGATAGTCCACCTTCAAGGCCGAGACAATTATTTGCCACAACAATGAGATGTCCAACTAGATTTAAAACTGCATTATTTTATTGTAATCATCGCATAATGATATGTTTAGTTTAACGACTATGGTTTCTTAAGTGCTACTAGAATAGAATTTTCTGCAAGTTTAAACATTTCGAAACTGAAATTTATGAATCATTACAATAATTCAAATAAAATTACCATAACATGTCTTCAAATAAAGTTTATACAACAATTGAAGGTTTAATTGCATCATTGTATACGCAACTGAAATAAAAGGTAATTTTATTGTTTAGAATCTTATGACTTGAATCTTAGTTTTATGAATTGCGTTTTGCTAACCGAATTTTATTTATATAACAACTCAAATGCCAGTACCGGCGTGTACCTGATTACGTTTAGGTAAAGTCAATTATGTGAGGAATAAATGACAACATGTAAATTGCAAATGATGGAATGAATTGACTGGATTAAGCAATCTCGTCCGACCTGCAGTTTGTGAATGTGAGTCTTCCTGTTATATACACACCCAAGTAAATATAATTTCGAAGGCAAATACTGGTATAACGTTGCGTGGGTATGATCAGAGAGTGTTTGGAGGAAATTATATAGACGTGCGAAGAAAAACTGTGAGGAAATGAAAACGCTGTCAGGTATATGGATTTAGCGGCAGATGAAAAAGATATTTTCATGGGACAAATAAAACATAATTTGAGTAAACTTTGCATTACCTACATGTTTTAACTATGTTTCATCAACAATCATAATGTGATAAAATACGATGATTCACTGGATTGCTTACATTTAGATTGATTTGTTTATTTGATGACTTGTTCTCGTTATTTTGCATGTGATGTCTATAAATTAAGGGGTTTCTACGTTTAATATTAGAAGAAGGTAGCCTAATTTGGACTAACGCCTAATTCTTGACATACTGTGTTCATATGTGCCGCCGGAAGAAGGTGGCCAATTACTATCTCCTGAATTGGTGCCTTCCAGGGGTATTGACGAGGTGCAAAGTCGCAAATTCGGCATGGAGATGATGATGACTGTTTGCAAGATCTCCAGATGTAGTATAAATTTAAGGAGTAAGTAAGTAGAAAGACACTGAAAAAGCGAAGTATTCACAACTGAGCTTCTTAGGCTTTTCGTTGTTTTAAAGAAATCTAAGTAGTGTTCTGGTACTTCTGATTAATTTCGGAAAAGTTGCAAGCTTACATGCTAAGATAATGTGACATAACAAGGGCAAAACTCCACGGTCCAGTCTCATTGTAGCCGGGTGCAGTACACTTATCTGCTAATTCGCATCACTTACTTATACACGTAGACCTTTATTTGCAATTCCTCAAACAATAATTCGTGCCTATTACCTTTATTAAAAAACTTATAACTATTAAAATTACAAAGTTATTCTGACAATTATTCTTCAATTATTCGTATCACCCCTGTTGATGGAGAGTAAGAGTCCAGTCCGTGCTGATTGCTACCGCTTTGTTAATACCTTCCAAACTGCCAACCCCCTTCCATCCTCATTGAGCCGCTCTTTCACCCCCCCCCTCTTTTTCTTCCCTGGATATCACACGCCCTCTCCTCTTTCATTCCTGTACAATCAATCTTCACATGCTCCCAGGAATCTGTCCCCTTCCACACAGGATACAATTGACATATTCTTCTCTAATCCACACCTTCCACCCCCTCCCCCTCTTCCGATCCACACCGTGCTCAGGCTCTCAGCCTTTTATCAGTCACATTAAGTTCTCTGCCGCCAATATATTTGGGTCTCATCCCGATTGTCTTCACTGCTTGATATAGTGCTCATTTCAATCTTATTTCGTTGTTCCTTTTCCTGCGCCTCCCCTCCCCTCCTATAGCTGCAACTTTCACACTTAACTCATTCCTTATCAGCAACCGACCCACAGCCACCTCTAATAATCCTACCGCTTCATACGTCGTTTCTCTAAAACTAGCCCAAACACTTGCCGGTTTCCTTGCACACAATTCCCAGATATATTTATCCAGTCTTTCATCACCCCGTTCTGTTCAGACATTTTTCATCTTCACCTTGCAACCCTATACATGATCTCCCACCTCATTGATCTTCTCCCTGTTTCCTGCAATACTATATAGCTTAGTGGGGAGCTTTCATGTGTTTAGGTGATAGAGAATTTTTTAGAATAGAAAATTTTCAAGTGTTCAGGCGAGGGGACATTCGTTCGTTCTTGGTCGGAACACCCCCATTTAATTACATGTGATTTTTATCCTGCGGCGATTCGCCACATGCTGTGACTTAACATAATTCTGAGACATATAAGAATTGTAAAGTAGTTCTCAATAAAATAAATCAGCGTACAACCACACATTTTAAACAAAATACTCTACCAACTTATAAATAAGTAATCCCAGAAAATCGTAGCGTAAATACCAAAAAGCTTGTCATACAACACAAAACATGCAGTGAAAACCACATTTTCCGTATAACATGTCACGAGTGTGCTCCCACCTGAATTCAGTTCTTCAAGACACCTCAACCTTCTTCCTTCTGCCCCGTTTTGTGCCTTTCCGCCACTGGAGCGGCGTGAGCGTATGTAAAAATGGGAAAATTTCCCACTCGCTTCCTACCAGAGGGCACAGTCAACACAAAGTGCACGAGGAAGTAAAACCTCCTAAGATGCTCCCATTGCGTCTCGTCCCCTCTTGGCTGGAAAGCTCAGGGCAGCTTTTTTCGACGTATATGAAGCGCGAAAATTGTCTTCTATCGCTTGGCATTTCGCGAAATACGCTCAACGCTGCCACGTACTGGTTAGAAATTCATGAAATTGCACAACTTCAAAGCACGTTTCGCTTGCACGGTAGCGCGAGCAAGATGAATTCCTCAATCTACATGTCATTAAAATGCAATTTTATTTATCGAGCGTATGGTCTGTCGATTTAATACCAATGAACTTATCGATGGATGAACCTACGCATATTTTATGTGTACACTTTATTTCTTCATGTTTGGAATTATTCTAACCTCAAGTTAAGGTGAATGCGGAAGGAAGGTGAAGAATACTTGAATGTGAACTCTTTTTTTTTAAGAACATGTGCAAATAAACATGTTTCCATCTACGATGTTGGGGTAAATTCATGGCGTAAGAAAGCGATGAAAATTCTGGTCAGGAATATCTAGAATGATTTAGGAGTTGGATATGTAGTAAAGAGTAAAATATGGACCAGAGGGAGAACTTACGAAGAAATACTGATAACTGTAAAGTTCAGATCAAACATAAATTTAGGAAATAAACAAAAAATAAAATCGAGGAATTTATTTCATTAATAATGATTAAGCTAATTGTTTTTTGCACTTAACTTCTTTCAAAATAGTAATTTTATCAGTACGTTTATGTTTCCGTGTTAGATTCAGTGTAAAGCAGGGTCAATTTACATTACAAAAGCCACATAAACCCATGGACCTGGAAATTTTCGTAGGGTGTAGCCTAGAGTCACGCCGGTGGACGAAGTTCGAGTCGTCGAGCCGGGCATATTCTTGTGTTCACCTATACACTCACTCTTCACACTTAACTTCACACACACTCTACACTCAACTTTGCTCACTCAAATCAATTCACAATCAGTACCTATACATATTCGCAAAATACCACACACTCAACTACATAGAATCTACAAAGTCACAATCATCAACATTTAACAGCAACATCAAAAAATGTATAACACAATCATATGTAACACGAGGGAAAAATCTTCAAAGGTCGATAGGCAGTAAAATATATGAATTATTATTTCCGTTTCACACAGGATTCCGTATATTGAAGGTTGCGAAAACGGCATATTTTACTACATTTAATTTTTATGACTTAATAAAATTAGGAACGGTACATAAAATGCAAATTCCAGAAACGAATGAAAATGTTTAAATGCATAACTTCCAAACATTTTAAGGAATTTTTATTAGTATCACAGATTGAGAGCCATAACCCTACAGTTGCAATATAAAAATGGAATTCAGAGTGTTAAAGTGCAAGTATAGTACCGATTTCACTGATTCAAGTTAACACAAAGTATCCAACTATATCCGTAAAGTATTCTCTGCATTCATAGTCATTTTCTCTTGAAACTATTCAATCTAGGGCGAAATTTTAATGTAATTTCGGTATGAAAAATCGATACAAGTTATAATAATATCATATATTTTAGAGGTATTGTTGATGTTGTGTTTTATATGTTGTTTTTTTGGGCTTGAATTTTTGTTGTTGTTTGATGTGTTCCAGACTGTTCTACGTCTTGTGATTATTATGAGTTTTAGTGTGGTAACGATGAATTTGAAGAGTGTGTGTGTAGGTAAATGTGTATGAATGTAGTATGCGTATGCTGTGGATGAATTATTTTTTATAATAATTCACCCGGTGGTTTCCCCACTTCGGGGAATCGAACCCGGGAAACCGGGGGAAAATTGAAGTTAACTTTATTAAATTTTGATATCTACAAGTAGCTAAAAATGCAATTTTATGTAAAATACTATTCTGGTGCCCACCTGGGCAGCACAGTCGGTAGTACATGGGCTAACCACGCAGTCGGACGGGTTCGAGTCTCCGAGGTGGGCACCAATAATTACACAATTATAATTCACATTAATCCACACCTATAAAAACCACACATCAAGAGATTAACCACTCTTCAAAAATCACACTCAAAATCAACATATGTGCGTAACACACAACATCCAATACACACATGTTACAACAACAACATCATAATCACAATAATAACATGTAAATATGAATACATTAAAAAACAATAACAATATAAATCCAGGCTGAAGGACCAGTATGGTCGATGGCCAGGTCTCAGGACCAAAAATACATTTGTTTTACTATTGTGGTGATTCGCAAGAATCTTGCTGCCGATTCCTTCTTTTTACGTATTATTACTAGCACGATTCCTTTGATAATTACTTTTAGAATAATTCAATAATGGAAAAAATAAGTATCCTCCAATTGAAAACTTTTAAGTGAAACAAGTAAATTTTAGAACTTATAACATGTAACAAAGCATAAAGAAGAAGAAATTACTCAAATGATGAAAGTAAGAAATGGAATGAAAAGTTATATAACGACCTTTTTTCAGGAAATGTCTAGGGTTATGGCAGCTAAAAGCACGTAGCGCTCAAGTTTCGATACAGAAATGCAATTCTGCGTTTTATTATACAATTATAATACAAATTACCTTGTTAACAGAAAGATTCAAACTATACCCCTAAAGGTGCCAATGAAGTGCATGCGTGAAATACGACTCCGACCCGTATGGTGCCTGAGAGCTATAGAAATTTTGCAAACGACTGGTTTAAATCAAGCAACACCCTGGTGTTTCTCTTTATCCAAAGACATCTTTCAGTTTAAAATATTTAAAGACATTAAACAATACAGATTTATTTAAAAGCTAAAGATTGAATAAAAATATTTATAATCCGAAATACAAAAAAAAATCCATAAGAAATGCAAATACAGGGTTATATAATGAGCTTTTTCAGGAAATGTCTACGGTTATCGTAGCTAAAAGCACGTAGCACCCAAGTTTCGATATAAAAATGCAATTCAGCGTTTTATTGTACAATTATAATACAAATTGCAGAGGTGCATGTTAACAAAAAGTTTCCGACTGTACTTCTAAAGTTTCCCTGTCATTTATAGTCATTTTCTTAGGAAATACTCCAATTTATTACAAGATTTTAACATAATTTACTTGATAAATATCAATTGGAGTTAAAAACTGTAAGGAAATAACTATAAAGTCGATTACTAACGTCGTTATTATACTATAATATAGTTTGTTCATAGCAATTAATCGCACCTATATGCCTCTAAATGTGTAATAATTATAAATAACTATAGTTAAATGAATTACTATTAATTGTTGAATTACTCACCAACAGTTTTAACTACGTGATTCCGCTTTTCTCTAATTTAACAACAACAAAATGATAATTATCATGTTAAGCACTTGATATTTAATTAATTTGGAGCCAAGTGCATCCGTATTGGACAGTAGTTTAAGATATTAGTTGAATTTACTAAAATTTTCCGTCAAACTGAATGCTTCGTTTGTGACGAGTAACTCTCGTTACTGTTGTTCTGTTGACCAGCCCCAACACTCTGCAACCAAGAATGACACCCTGAAGACATGTAGGGGAAAAAAACTTTGTAGATGATCACAAACTGCTGTAAAACTATCATTACCACAAACACCTACAGTTTTTCAACACTGTAAACTTTTCGTTCAAATCCAACAAGAGTGAGTTGTCTACTTTAACAAAGCTGTTTTGCTTCTGGGTAATTTACCAGAAAATTGTGCTTGTCTGCCTAAAAAATTTACCAGGCAAAAGAGAGAACAGACAACAATTGAAAGTGTAAAATCATCAGCAGGGCCGCATGGTCCCCGAGACAAGGTTCGGTAATTTGCATGGTCGATGGATGTCATCCTGCAAGCGGTCAAAGCACTGTGCAAAATCCACATCAAACAGAATAAAACACGCGTGCGACGAGAACAATGGATCGCGCTATTCGGCATGAAGCGTTAAAACACGACATGGACCGGAAACACAAGCCACTAGAAGTAATTAAATTTTCGACCCACCAAACAACATATATTTATTCTTAGCACATATTTTCATTTAATATACTTTGTATTATTTTATAGTTTTAATGTTAGATTCTAGTTTCAATTAAAATATTTGTAAATTAATGAATAGTATGGATATTCAATTTATTTATTAAAAGATATGGATATAATTTTATGAAAAGAAAAACTATATCTGAATTTGGTCTATTTTGCATCGTTGTCGATCTTTAGAGCCTGAACTAGGGTATATACAGTTGTCTGGCTTAAAGCGGTATATCATATGTTTAGAATTACTACAATAGGTATAATAAGAGAAATCCTGTTGGAATTTCACTAAATAGTATGATTAAACACATCGAGAGATCGGTAGCTGTATCGATTCGGTAGGCCACATTTATTTTTCTTTAAATTTTGGGATATATTCGCTAAAATATAAGAAAGAACTATGGTTGGAAGTGATCAAACCTCTGATTTAAACACATCGGGAGTAGTAACAGGTTAAAACCTCATATCTGACTTTTACTTGATTCATTCATAATAGATGAGTTAGAAAGTGATGATTAATAAGCTGCAACTATCATAATTCGTTGATTAGGTGTGGTATCCATTTAATGATTACAAAACAATGGGAATAACAGGTGCTCTTGATTTGAATTTGAAATCTTTACATATCAGATTGTGAGCAGAATTCCTCTTTTTTCCATATCTTATCAGACTTTTTAACCATGTTTTATTTGGGTAGGGATCACAAAGTGTTATTCAGGCTGCAAACCAATTGATATATGTATTAATTCGTAAGAAATGAGATATACTCAAAAGTTACACAATAAGAGGATTCATTGGGTGTGGTATCTTCAAGAAAGATCTGATGTCCCTCTTTCCAGCAAGTATTCCTCACCAGATCTGTACAAGTAAATGTTTGCGTATCGGAATTAGGAATTATGATTAAATTTCAATGGCTCTTGATAAAAGTAGAAAATATTAGAGTTACCTTAGTTAAGGAGTTATATCCTTATTAATTGGATGCGCGCAAACGTCTTAACCAGATTATATTCTCTGGGCTGTACTTAAAAGGTTGGAGTCGTACTTACTCAAGCTGATGTTGGTTAGAAACTGACTATATTCCATTATATTTGAGCACACGAAATTCGTGTTTAAGAGCCTACCCTCGCTACACGCGCGGTTTAACAAGCGACGATAGCAACTTCAAATGTTATAGAACTAAAAATGTCTGGGAATAACAAAAGCACAACTTGAGATGCAAATTTAAAAGAATATGAACAAATGCCTCACCTATCTGTATTAGTACTTCTTACAGGAAGTACAGAATACAAGGAATATCATAAAGTCGGATTTCACTATATTCTATACTATATTTTCCATTATACTATGCTACTGCAACTGCCTGGTTTGATTTCTAACATGGTCAATGTTTTTTACAAGGTCCTCCCAATGTTTAAATTGTTTTATTCATAATATCATAATATACGTTTTTAATAGTGATCCAAGGGGGACACCCGTAAAATTCTCCGCCTCCCCTAAGTCCGCGTTTTCTAATCTAGTTTTTTAGCGAAGAGAAGATATTACTCAGTGAACTGATAAAACAATCCCTTTATCTACAAATCTAGACTGGGAAAATTCAACATATGAAAATTCCACTAGCAAATAAATCTGAATCACATCTAAAACAAAATACCCATTTTCTTACGTTAATAAAACAAGATACCTCTCGAAAGAAAATGACGAAGCTTATAAACGGAAATAAAAACAATAAACTTCATTACACCTACAATAAAATCTACAAAACAACTCTGCACAAACAAAATTCCCACTGTATTCCATGACCCCTCATAATAATTCCGAAATAACAACCTAATCACCACCTAAATCTATCCCTCCGTCATGGGACACTGCCCTCTAGACACCACACCACATATGAACCGCCACACTACCGCTACCATGTCATCGGTTGCACATTGTTGCACCTAACATAGGTACACCTTCACCCAGGTGAACATCAAGGTAGGAGAGTCAGTACGCGGATGACTCTCGCGCAGTAAAATTGAAAACCGCGCTTACGCTCGCTGGTGCTCCATCAACTAACGATCAGTCCGCGTGAAAAAGTGTGAAAACAAAGTAAAGTGCTCCTCAGTGCTTGACGCAAACGTGCTCTAATCACATGTCCACAATTATGTTGCGCAATACAAACAATCGACTTCCAGGTATAAACATCTAACAAGTTTGTGTTACGTCTTCGAGACAAAATGTCACATTAGTTTTTGTTTTCAACAGAGATTCTTAAAAAAAAAATACTTAAAAATTGGAGAATTTTAAGTAAACTTTAAAGGTATCAATTTATTTTCAATAAAATTAAATTCAATTGAATTAAAATGTGCCACGCGACGGATGCGAAGCTTGTAAATGTTGTAATTCGTTTAAATATTTAAATATTGTTCTCATCTAAATTGTATGTAAGATATGACATTGTCGTACATCCTGTCCCTAGTGAAAGCGTTTTTGTTGCACAATTGAGTGCATATCGAGTAAAATCTTTGCGCGTTATTAACATTAACATAATTGCGCCCGCGTGGCGTTAACTTTTTACTTTTTGGTTGAAATTTAGGTGACAGTAAATGGACAGACAGTGATTTATTTGCTTCGTAATTGAGTAAGACGTGAAGAAATATTGCAGTCAACCACAGGAAAAGCGGGCTGAGTTAAATTGGTGATGATTACGTTAATTTCTCTTTGCGCACTGAGCAAACACATTATTAAAATGATTAGTTACAGCGAAATTAGTAAAAGTTTTTAATGTCGAGTAGAAAATTTAAAATGGAGGCGAAATGAATATAACTAATTTAACTGTAATGTAAAGTTTACTTCAAGAAGGGCAAAGGAAAAGTAAAAGTTAAATTTGCAAATTAAAAGAAGCTTATTGCTAGGCCTGAAATGTATACAAAAAGTCCTGCAGCTTTAATTTAACGTTCTATCACCAAAAGTAAATTAATACTCAATTAGAATAATTTAGTAAAACATACTAATCACCTTCTTAAAATCACTGTTTCTTATTATAAAATGAAATGAAACAAATTGAAATTAAACAAAAATATATATGTTATATTGAATTTGGCAATTTTAGTGTGAAGTTTAAAATATATTTGAGAGGAAGTACTTAGTATGATTTTTCCTGACTCATTCACACAACTACTATCGTACAGTCTTATTTGAACGACCCCAGACTAGCTAGCATTGACATATCAAAGAAGAACATGTAATCACTTAGCACCATTAATGAATCTACAAAGAAATTAATTAATTGAAATTGAAATTTTTTTCGCGGCAAAAGGAAAGAGTTAATTCGAAGTTCCAGGTCTCCGTGGCGCAGTGGTAGCGCGTTGGGCCGGTATCCCAACGGTCGCCGGTTCGAATCCGGTCGGGTTTTTCAAATTTTCTCTTTCCCTGTTAAAAACTAAGTACGACTGTCGTACCTTCGATATCCTAAGTCGTTAATATCGAAATGTCGAAATGGAATTATGCAGAAGTTAAAAAATAACGTATTCATTTGCGAGATATATAAATGAATCAAGAAATCTCAGTAAATGGGTAAAACATCAATTTGTGAGACCACTTGAAAAGGCGTCTCTGAAGTTGATAAAATGTTTTTTCAGTCTCTTCCGAAGAATATTTTTTTTCGTATTTGACAATTTATATAATATTTTGCATTCCTCATTTTGGATTTTGGTAATAATGAAATGTCAACACTATGAAAAGAAAATGAAAGGTCCTCCACTCTAATGCAGGCATATACTACATTTCTATAATCATGTAAGCAAATTATGGAAGAAGTGCAAGTGACAAGTTAAGAAGCATGGGAAGCCTTCAAATTACCTCAATAAATATATCAAATATCTATATTATTCACATATACTAAATATGCAATAAATAGTTAGTTCACTTTTTCTTCCTATATATGCTTCCAAAGCACTCAATACAATTAACGACCACAAGGAAGGAAACGCTTTATTTCCATAACTGTTCTAATACTATTCGAGGGGAACTGATTATCGAAATAGCTAATTGTAAGGTAAGACTTAACCAATCTTAATTCAACCTTATCCGTACACAAAGCAATTGGATATAAAATTATTCTCTCTAAAAGTTGTTAGTAATATAATATCACAGAGGTCTATCGACCTCTGTGGGTCTTTCCGACTTAGTTGTTAGTATTTTTTCAAATTTTAGCGATAACTGAACGATATTAACTATGAAAACCTAGCTAACTTGGGAGTGCATTTTAAACTTAAAAAATGTAAATAAATTTTATTCTTGTCTAATTAATCATTTATGAACGCTTAGTATTCAACTTCTTGGAATTGAATTTTTAATCCATCCATTAAAACAACAATTTTATTTCCCTCCATTTAACCCCATTATAGGATATTAAAACGAAGGAAACGCTTCATAGGCAACCCTGAACAAGAAAATAGGAACAAAACAACACATAAAAACGCGACAAAAAGTGTAACACGAGAATATAATGAAGAACGAAAACGACTACCACATCGGCCAAAGTTTGCAATGAACCGAACTGCTATTCAACAAAAATAGAACAAATAAAAATCTGAAATACTGAAAAAGGCCAACAGCGCAACATAAAAAATGACTATTCGCTGAAAACTGTCAGAACCTGATGAAAAATTGTGATCAAAGAAATATAAAAGCTAAAATATAAAATATTGAAAGCACGTATCTGATATAATCCATAAAAATAAAATGGCAAAATACGTGACTCAAGATAAATTATAGTAACTATCAAATCCTGCGTAAACACTAGTTTGTAGTGATTTATAAATTGAAATAGTTATACGAAGATAATAAATTGTGGAGCAGTATATAACACCTTTAAAGTTTAATATGTGTCATCACGGATTTTTCATATCGAAATATGAAAATTTAAGGAATTTATTCTGCTCACAGTTAGAGACTTTCCGAAAACTATTATACTGCAAAGGAAATTGCAGACAGGGCTGTACAAATTTTAATTAAATTTCAAATAAAAATGAGCGGATTGCACCGGGTAAAAAGAATATTTAGAGCAATTACCGCTCGCGGTGGCAAAGGCGCAGATGACTGTGAGACATTTCGCCAAACGTAAATTTAACGAGCAATTAAAATGCGTAACGATATTTACTCCCTGGATTTTATGACACAGGATATGGGATTATTGAAAACTAATTTTAGACTAAGGTTCTCCTTTACAAAATAAAAAGTTAACAAAGCTCTAAAGAAAATTATTCAGAATAAAAACATGATTTTGTTTCATTGTAAAGTTAATAATTGCAATGAGTCAAGTATTTTGATGAATATTGGGAGGTTTGACAATACTACTTAGGAAGCATCAAAGAATAATAAGTAAAACGTGTAGTAAAGTAAGTAAAATATGTATGGCATCATTAATTAAGGCCTGCACTGGAATCACGCATCAAATCGCACACGCATTCTTACTGCGCGATTTTATTGCAGTTTGAATTTGTAGCCAAACGTTCGTGATAAAATACTATTACAACAACAGCAGTAAACTGCACATTATACACGAACAGAAGTTATACATGAACTTAGACATATACTGTGAGTCCATGAAATGCTGTTTTTCTCCTCCATTAGTTTCAGTTGTCCTGTTTTTTTTTTGTTTGATTTTCCCGAGCATTGACTGCTATGGTCATTAGCTCTATTCAATTCTTTTTCAATGAAATAAGTCAAATTAGAGGCTAACACTATTGATAAGAAGAAGAATTCACTTTAATATGCATCCCCACCGAAAATCAAACCCGGGACCTCATGGACAGTGGTCATCGACCATATCACTGCGCCACTTGGCTGGACATATCTTGTTTTTATTAACATATATATGTTGCAGTCAAAGTGTACATTCCAGCCAATGTATACATTTACTAGCCAATGCATACCTTCACTTCCCATGTCAGTCAAAGCGTTCACTCACTATAGGAATGAACACTTTAACTAGTGAATGCATGCATTACCTAGATAATGTATGAAGTTACTAACCCACTGCAGTCAAAGCATTAATTGATGAATTTCAAAGTATTTTATATTTATTTAACGTATTCGGTCAGCAGACCTGACCATCGACTTTCACTGGTCCTTCAACCTGGATACATACATATGATTTTTATATTATTGTGATTTTTGTTATTGGATTTTGTGATGTTGTTGTTAATAATAGATTCACACTAGAGGGGTGCCCACCCCGGGGACTCGAACCCCGTCCTCCTACGTGGTAAGCAGATGCTTTTACCACTAGGCTGCCCAGGTTGGCTTCAAAGTAAAATTTAGTTGGGACAATTTTTTTTAATTAAATTTTGAAAAGTGAAACAGATGAAAGAAGTAACTCAGAAAACACATTAAAATAGATAAACATTACAATAACAATTTTAAACAATACACTATGCAACATACAATTTATTGAAACATAAATAAACCTAACTTCTACATAAAGGGAAATAAAAATTTAAAAAATAAAAATACAAAAAAAATCTAACAGAAAAAAAAGTGAAACACAAAATAAACAATTATATATAAATAAGAAAAACACGTTATTTGTTTGAATAATTTAAACTTCCATGGCATTTTGAATTGCACTATTTTTTTGCTTTAAGACATGCACATATATTTGTTATGCTCTTTGTTTTACATTGGCATTTAGAAAATCCCTGTCCGGTTCCTATCGACTGTTTGGTTGCAATAGTTCCTAATATAACCCTTTTAGAATTCCATTGCTTGCTCCAATTTGAAAATAGTCATTTTCCATTTTGTTTATTAAACATCCCAATATTGCACGGGAATCTCCCCGTCCTCTATCAACTTCCGGTATCTTAATTTTTACCGTCATTCCTACCTTCGCCGGCGGATTAATTTCATGCACGTAGCATGCTTATGTAAGTATTCTTTGGACTCTTCTCGGGAATTATTGGTTTGTATTTTCAACGTACAAATATCGCACATTTTATTACATTCCGAATTAACTAAAATGTCACATCGATCACATTTTCGTAGGGTCTCATTCATTAGTTTTGCATATTTTTCCTTAGTCATACGAAATCTGTTACCTTTCTGTGGAATATTGTGTGGAATATTGTTAATATTTTCGTAGAATTAATCTTTCATTACATCTTTATCCATTTTACATTTATGACTAAAAAATTATAATTATTTATTACTTTGGACACATATAAATCAAACAATTCGCATACCAAGAACCCCAAACGGAAAAACAGCAAACAACAAACGGTGCATACCGCCCTACAACCTACAGCACGAATAAAGAGGTTAGGTTTGCAGTTTCCCGGTAGATTTGACTCACTTTGACTAGAGACAGTCTGTGAATGCATACATCCACTAGTAAATGCATTCATTTCGATTATAATGAATACTTTAACTACGGATCTCAGCAAATGTATACATTGGCTAGTAAATGTATACATTAACTAAATGAATGCTTTAACTGTAACATATGCATTAAAAAGACTCTGAATTAATAAATGCCAGGCCTATCGAATTAAATTATAACTTGCGACATTAAAGGCCAGCACTAATGTGCAAAACTTGGTTGCGGTGGAAAATTGCGGCGGATGTTTGAAATTACAAGTTCTTTTTCAGTATTGTTACTCGGCGATTACGTAATTACGCAAGAATGAAGAAAATCTTCATTGTCGCAAACAAGTAGACGTGACAAATTATCAAATTATACGCTTTTCAAGCCGGGACAAAGCCCGGAAAATGCGTATGACAGCTTAATCTCATTCGAATCTCGCAATGAAACTTTTTACTACATGGCACATTTTTCCAAACTCATTTGGATATAGAAATAAAAGTTTTAAGAAGGCTACTTTTTGAATATTTTAGGAAGTAATGAGACGTATTTTAATGAATAATAGGTAGCTTTCGATTTAGGGTTTTTCGAAGGTCAGAGGAAGTTGAAAACGATTCACGGGGAAATGATTTAATGAATAATTTCCTCATTTTACTATCTTTTTTTTCTTTAAAACATCTTACTTGATTTGCATAAAATAAAAAAAGAAGAGTGCGTAATTTTGCCTAAATTCATTGTAATGACTGAGCCATTGCGAGTCATATTTTAGAAGATGACGGAACATTGGATCGCTCTCTCTGTCTCTCTCTCCCTCTCTCATGGCGCTACAGCCGAACTTATGCCTTGGCCTCCCTTTCTTCCCTGTGCCACTACTTTTCATCTTCTTCGTTTGAGGATCTGTACTGAGTCATGATTTACTTCATCCTCCCTTTTATTCCTTGGTGTTCCAATCTGCCTTTTCCGCCTTCATTCGGCCGTTTTACCTTCTGGCATTCTTATGATGTAGCGTGCCCTCATGTATCCTGCTTTTTCCCTTTCGGAACCTAGAATCATACGTTGTATTTTTCGAAGTCGTTAATCTATGCCTCGTTAATTGCAGTTTGGATCCATTCTTCGTAGCCATACGTTAGCATTGGCCGGATGATGGTCTTGTGGACCTTAATCTTTATGCCTCTGTGTACCTGAATAGATTTTAAAACTTTCTACAGGAAAAACTAGACTTTATTTGCCATAATTTCTCTGACATTGATTTCTGAGTCTTTCAAACCTTTGCTAATACTGTTTGCGCCCAGATGTTTGAAGTTGAACCCTTGATCTAAATTGTATTTTATGGTCATCGTTTTACGAAGTTCTGAGTAAAACGAGATTGGTACGAAAAGAAAGGTTCCCATTTTTTACAAATAGGAAACATTGTTTATTAGTATTAATGGATTCATCGTTGAAAAGCTTTACACGTTGTCTTTTTAGTCCCCACTGTTTGCAACACACTTGTGAAGACGAGGCAAAAACTTTTGAATTGATGTGTTTGAATAGAGGTTGCTCCTTGTTGCAGTATCCTCTTCGGAGTGAAGTCCGTTTCACCCTGAATTACTTTGACGGACTCAAAGTTTTGTCTGGCTCCTCGATCCATGGACATGGGTAGTGGATGCACTGGTTGATTTACGGATGCACGATTGATTGATGTTTTATTGAACTCGACCTTGCTGTTCGGAGGTTCATATCGTATTATTCTACAATGTTAAGTTACGCTTAGACCTCAGTCAAATCTCTACCCATAGAAGGCGTCTCGTCTCAAACGCGTAAATAAATATATCTAACTCTCCGGTACAAGCATTCAATTCTTAGATATCTCTATTTCTAGCCCAGCCGGAGTTTTTATGAAACATAAACTGAGACTTGACGACATGGTCTATGCTCCCGCCGATTGTGAGGTTAGAGTAATTCGCTTTCTTAATGGTGCAGAGCTTGTGCTATGGCTTGAACAAGTTCGCGATGAAGAAAGGAAAACCGCCCATTTTGGATTCGATTGTCCAGAAAATCAACAATGGCCTTCTCAATCATGGGGAGATTCATAGTCCGTGAATTTTCAGCACGTATTCCTGAAGTTTCCTACGGCACAATTTAAACAACACTCCCTCTTACAGCAACAGTAATTAAGAAAATAACCAATAATTTATTTATGGGAACCTTACTTTTTGTACAACTATCGTAAAATACCCAGGTACAACATATTTTCCATGAAAAACGATTTATTTTTTTCTGACAGTAAATGACTAACATTGAAAACATTTTATTGATACGTTAAAATGTTAAAATGAAAAGTTCTCGAAAAAAGTTAAATGCAAGTCAATAAAGCGTGGAAATTGAACGTGCCTGCTTTTTCCGCTTGAAACTTCTCATATTTCCTATTCGCATGAATGATATCGCCACATGAATATCAAGATATCCACTTACGTTTTTCAGTTTAAAAAATAGGACTTCAAATACCACATGTTACAAACATATTCTAAATCCCCTATAATATTCTTATACAAATATCTACCTCATAAATTGACAATAATCCTCTCAATGAAAAAGATAACGAGAGAACTTTTTTAACCTGCTCAGTGCACAGGAAAATACCCAGCATTCCATTCCATTTGTGACTCGGTCATATTCGCATATGGTGGGCGCTGGAGACATGAAAAGTGGCGAGGTTTCCATCTAGCGAAATTCTCATCAGAGCCCATTTGGGCGGCGTATGATGAAATTGGGAAAGTTGTGGGGCTCGAGATGGAAGAGATCGAATTTCCACGTCGCGCACCGACGCGCTGACACGTCTTCCACATTTCCATTGCCAACATAAATTGCCGATTGTGACCGCTACTCTTAATAAGTTTTAATGTATAGAAGTATAGAGACGAGTGTATAATAAAGCAAGCAAAACTTTCATTTACTTTCATTTTGTCAAATAAAGTTTAGTCACATTTTTACTCCCAAAACATCTACTTCTCTCTTCTTCATCTTCAACAATTTGCATCGGACGGGTAGTCTACGAATCTGCTATAAATCAAAGATTCGCGTTAATTCGCGGGTTGATGTTGCTGTTCGCAACAGATTTATCGCACTTATTTAGGCATAAAATAAGGCAGTTCGAGCTTCTTATTGTCGGTTTTGATTCTTTTGAGGTATGTGTTGCCCGTTGATTTATAGTTTTAGATATTGAAGGACTTGCCCTACTTTCTTATGTATAAAAATCATTCAGTTCGAATGTCTTCTGTTAGTACTGATTCCTCTGAATCATGTGTTGCCTTTCTGTTACTTGCTTCCGCTATAAATACGTCAGCAGAATCATTACTCTTCAATTTCTTGATCTAGTTATTATTGTATTTACAAGCCCTTAAGGGTGTCAGGGCAGGCATGAGAATTTTCTCATGCCTGCCCT
>JAODAC010017407.1:0-20833 GCA_027575185.1 Mimaenictus wilsoni | reverse complement strand
CAGAATACACAGTGAGTATAAAATACAAAAATTAGGGGAAGATTTCGTAAACTTGAAGCTGAAACTTGAAGAATATGAGATATCAGTGCAGTTCAAACCAGATACTGGTTGTGTTGACTCATTCGATATTGATGAAACTTGTCGTGAAAATCGTAAGTACCGAAATGATTCATTAGTTCTTAATTAAATCTACAAGAAAGTTGATTTTATATAGATGTAGCTGATTCGGTAAACTTCGTACCAAACCCCAATATATTCATATATCATTCATTTTTTCAAATCCCAATCTTCGATATACTTATCTGGAAAACTGATTTTGAAAATTGATTTGTCGTTCTCTTTCATTTCCATGTTTGTTTCCAAACGTATCCGAGCGATTCTAATTGATTCTGTTTTTTCGGTAGCACATGCATAGTTCATAAGCGCAGCGTATTTTTTTACATAAAGAAATCATTTTTTAAATTTAAAAATCGATGCCATTTTAATGACACCTCTTTTCTGACTTGCTCAGCTGTGAAGACTCTAGAGAACTTAGTAACGGTGACATGAAAAGCAAAAAATCTTGGTAGAATTCATAAAACTAAATTTAAAGTGCTTCTTCGAATAATTCTTCCTAAAAAATGATTTTTTTTTTCATGAAGACAATTAACATCATATTCTAGACCTGGGGTGAGCAACCTATTTTATGATCGGGAAAGTATTTTTTAGAACTCTGCTTTGCTCTGCTATAACTTAATATCGCCGATACCGACTTGAAATTTTCAGAGAACATTCTTGAATGGATAAGCAATTGATCAAAACTATTTCCACAAACTTTTGACCTGATAAATGATTTTCCCTCTTAATTCTCACAATCGTTATACACAACTGATTCAATTAATCCTTACTTTGATTTTTTAATAAATATTTCTAATTCTCTATTAATACAACTTCTGCAATATTTTCATAATTACCGAATATTTATAAAATATTTCAACAAACACAGTATTTTATGCCTAGTTTCCAGGTTATATTTACCCTAAAATGTCAATTTGTTCCCTTTTCAGCAAACTCATTTTCACGATATGCCTATCACTTCTACAAACTCGTATTGGATCCACCACGAATATGTGCCGTAATCGGGCGTCAATTTTCAATTCTCACACTAATGGATTACTTCGAGTGTCAACTCGTTGAATTTGGCGAAACTTTAATGTCTGTTTTCTTTTCGATGATTGAGTTTAATACGAAAGTCGTAGAGCCTCTAACCTTAACCTATAAACACCTAACCTCGAACATTGAAGTCACAATAACGCTCGATTTGATGGAGCTCAATATGGTGAAGATTCCAGTTAAAGCACAAGTCCATGAAGGTCTAATCAGTACCAAGAAGTTGGAAGGTATTGTGGTAAGCATACGTCGAGATCGAAACTTTCCAAGAAACGTTATTGCTGCAATACACGAGTATTTGCAAAATTTTAAAACTTAAGTTGGTTACTCCTAAATAATTTCATTTAATTAGTATTTACCAAGATATTATTTAAGTCGTGCTATTTTAAACTTGAGCTTATATAGAAAGAAGCGTTCGTAAATGTTATAATATAATTTATTGATTAAATGTATTATGAAATAAAAACATAGTTTAGACTATTTGCTAACAACCAGTGACAATTGGAATACTCTTTACATTCATTTACAGAGTTTTACATAGATTTCGCCATAAATATTCCCTATGAAACTGAACCTTGAGGTCTTAAACTCCAGGCGAGATGTTCAAATCTTAACAAAAATTCTAACATGTAGATTTCAACAAGAGTGTACATTTTACAAGTAGATTTACCCCGACCGCGTGGAATTTGAGACCAGGCTTATTTCTCGATTTAAAATTAAACGGTAAAGACAAGTAAAACTTATTGAATGAGCCATGTTCAATAAGTTTACTCAAGTCTTGTGGATGTAAACTTATAAAGTATTGAATAAAAAGCTTAAAATAAATTGTAGATATGTGATTTAACGGAATGGCGAACTTTGTAAGAGTTATTAATTAACCGGTGAATATTTACGACTTCAATACAAGGGACTTACTTATCTTTGCCTTTGAAAGGAATAACCTTGTGATCGCTGTCGCCCCAGTTCTTATGTGCTTCGATATTGCATTCGGAGCAGTACAAATCGCCCCCACAGTCTAGACAGCGGTACTTCGCATCGTTGTTGCAGAGAACACACCATGGCAATTCTGGAGAGCTGTCCCGAAGGGAAGTATCATCTGTTCTTTCGTTTGTTAGTCTAACTGGGCATCTGTTATCCAGAGCTACTTCATCCATTATCTAAAATTAAGAAAAATTGGAATTAAATCGATAACATATTTCGAATGCAAATGGGTGGCACATTTCTTTCACAATAGAAAGCACATAGTTTAGGTAATTAATTTCGACATCAAATGGTATCGATGTTTGTTTAATTTGTTGAAAATGTCAAAAAATATATCAGGAGAGAGATAAATATACCATAGAGGTAAAATGTAAGCTAAAATATAAGGGGAAAACTGGTTTAAATGTGCTTGGTAACGTTAACGAAACAAACATTTTCATGCGATTCGTGAACATTTTCAACAGTTAACATGTGTTTTCTGAAATGTGGGGAAATGTTCGCTACGCGTGTTTAGATGTGTTCAAACGACTTATTTTGACTGAAAATTGCGATTAAACACATAGGGTATCATTAACGGCTCGAAAATTAACATGTGATTTCTGAAAATTTGAGAAATTACGTTAAAACAAGAGAACAATGTCTTCTGGTGAGCTGAACTCAATTATTTGGCGATACCGACATCGGTATCGTTAAAAGTATGCAAGTATTGCATATTAATATGCAATTTCCAAACTTTTCGCAATGTTTTCAGAATATATAAAAGAAAAGGTATATTCTTGTGCTTAAACGACTTATTTTCCCTAAAAAGTGCGTACAAACACATCTGGATATCGGTATCTTCAATGGTTCGAACGTTAACATGCGATTTTTAAAATTTTGGAAACGTGTTCACATGTGCTATTGACAATAAAGTGTGAAATTGTATTTCAAGTCATATTTGATATTTAGTCATTTGCCGGAATATTGTAATCTTAAGTCTTCCTTTTAAAGATTAATTGCAATTGAGATTGTAAATGATTCGTGTTAAAATACCTTTAAGTGAGCCACAAGTTTAAATTTTTGTTTAAAATGATTATAAAAGTAATACTGACCTTTTTGGTAATGTTCTCGACTTCATCCTCCGAACTGGAAGTAGAGTCATGAAGATTTTTAACAAAAGGTCCTTCATTTGGTCGGACACCTTTCTCCCTGAGGCACGCAAGCCGAGCTTCTATCTCCTCCTGTGGATTGTGTGCCAGCTCAATGTCGCGTTCAACCATAAACTGCTCTAACAAAGCATCCGTCTGTTCCTGCTCAGATCGTGTATCCTTAGTCAGCAGGGCTGCTGGTCTACTCGGACCAACCACATATGTATTGAAATTATCTCCCTTTAAATTGGCAAGTCGTTGTCGGAGCTCACTCTCAGATGGTGGCGGCGCCTTTCCCTCATCTTTCAATTTCTCCAATCTTTCCAGTATTTGTATATCCTTGGGAGCCAAACCACTTCTAAGCTCTTGCATTTTGGCGTTATTCTTATAAATGGTTATTGGCGGAGGGGCTGGGTTTTCCAGCGCTTCCAATCTTCTACAAATTGTTAGAAAAACAACATAGAAATAGCAAATGTAAATGTAAACATACTTTATAAAAGATTCCGGAGGAGTGATAACGGTAGCTCCTGCTGAGCTAGATGAAGCTGTATTTAGCTTCTGAAAACACGTTCGGCACACATTGTACTCTCCTGTGCCTCTGCTTGGGATTTTACATTTTTGCTTGAGGCATTTATTGCAGAATGAAAGACCACAATTTGCACATCCAACCTAGAAACATTAAAGCCCATTTTTTGCAGACAAACTGTCGTAGATTCGTTACCTCTTTATGGAAGAAGTTAAACTTGGTAGTGCAATGATTGCAGGACATTGTATAGATTGCAATTGATTACATTAGATGTTCCCGTAGTAATTGCTGCTGTTGTAGTTGCACAGTCGTGAGGAACGCCGACAGCAAACGTCTGAATACATTTTACATGAGAAGGTGCCACAATTTGCACTACATTTCGATACAATTCGGGCGATAAATCAATCGAAATTTATTGCTCGCGATTGAGATTATTCCCCTCCTTGGGATATTTATGTTTCTTATTTTGACTGTTGGTAATAAAATGGCTACAGGATAATTTACTAAATCTACAAGGTCATTGCTAATACTGTCTGTCAATAATTTAAAAGTGTTCAAAAATATACTGTGAATAGTAAAGTAACGTGAAATACAATTTATTATTATCTATGAATTTCATATGCAAGAGTTTAAACCAATATCTATTCGAGTTTGAATTGATTTGACTATTGTTACGCTGATTTGTAACTCGAATAGGCAGCCACGAATACATTTGGAGGGAAAGGTGAGCAAGATGCCCAGCCGTGCGAAATGCGACATCACGATGACTACCGAGAGCATACGACGGCATTTGACAGCAGGAACACCGTTGACATTCGCCGATGTACCAATTCAAACGCCAAGGAAATCCTGAGAACCTGTTAAATCGCTATCAGCGAGAGGAACGCGAGAGGGTCGTGTGTGCGACTTAAAAATGGGATTAAAAGTAATGCGACCATAATATAAAAAGTTTGACGGTCACTGACATGCATGTTTCTGTTCAAGGTCACACACAATGTCAAAATCGCATCCCCTCCAATCCACCGCAATAACGTTCACTGCAGTTTTACCCAAAATACAAGTGAAATATTTAAACGTGTTGAGATTTAAATAGTGTTATTAGTTTGTGAATTGTTTATAGAAAGCGGACATTTCAGTTACGTTTTTGTGTTGGTGACACTGTAATAGTTTTCTGTTTCTGTAAAAAGTCAACGTTACTTTTGAAACTGTTAGATAAAATCTCTTCTCTTCGAACCTTCTTTTGTAACCTTCATCTACCAATTTCAGCGTCTCTCTGGAATACCAACTTTATCGCCAGTTTCAACAAGAAGTAATTTCAAGCATAACGGCGACGTTTTCACTATCAAAAACTGTGAAAACGTCGCCGTTATTAGACTTAGTTTTCCTGATTAATAATATCGGTTCTAAGTAATGAAATAAAATTCTGTTCTGGTAGTTCGTAGAAATTTATAAGCCTTGAAATACGGGAAATGTGAAAAAATAAAAATATTTGTCAATAATTATTCAACCTTTAAGGGTAAATGTATATATCAAAACAAACTGTATTTAATTAAGACTCGATTCATGTAAGACTATTAGAAAACATTTTAGAGCAAAGTTTGAATTTCACATTTTACTTCCCCATTTTGCGATTACATGATTCGGGCGCGAAGTGTAAGCTAAAGTAAGCTAAGGAAAACTAGGCAACTTCTTGCGCGTAGTCCTGGACTTTCATACAGACTTGCTGTATATTTTTAATAAATTATAGATAAAATATAAATTGTTGTTTAGTGCACTTGATTGTACTAGAAGAAGTCTTCTGTTTTGACTACTAATTACTAAGGCTATTACTAAAGCAAGTAATGAAGTTGCATACGTCTATACCTAACCCCCACCAAAATATATCAAATCTAAAATTTCACACGAATTTCATAATTTTCGTCATCCACGTGTGATACTATATAAAACCATCTGTGGTATTCGGCTTTTAATCACTTTAAAGTGAAAAAATACGCCGGTAGCCGTGGTTTATAGATCCTCCAACAATCTACACGCTGATGACAATGAAATTATCGTGTTCCAAGTCATCACCACCTTTGGGTACGTTGAACCATCAAATTCTATTTTTATACATAGAAGAATACCATTGAAACTGAATCATTCTGAATCATAGGTGGTGCCCTATTTGCTGCATACATCAGCAGTGAATGCAACAAACCAATCGAAATCACCTGGGGAAATGAGACTGTCTTCGAGAATAGAGATCAGAAACATCCGGCTGCAACAACCGCTGACTTATGTCGACTTCTGGCTAGGAAAATCGATGAGAAGCTGTTCTATGGCGTTGATGCCTTGGAGAAAACCGAAGTTGACAGCTGGTTAACTTATGCCCAAGGCCCATTGGCTTCACGAACTGATTTCACTGGAGCTTTGGAGTATTTGAACAAGTCACTTTCATGTGTAACTTACTTGGTTGGCAAAAGGTTGACTGTGGCTGACTTTGCTGTGTGTGCTAGCTTGTATGCTAATAAACAATGGCAAGGGTTGTTGTCGAAGAAGGATACACCAGTGAATGCATTGCGGTGGTATAATTTCATCAAGAACTTGCCAGCGGTGGCGTCTATGATTGCATCACTCCCTGATGATGTTAAGTCTGCTCTTAGTCCACCTACGAGCAGCAGACAATCGATGGCCAATCAAAGTGCAGCTGGTGAGAGGGCACAGGAAGGAAAATTTGTTGATTTACCAGGTGCTGAGATGGGAAAGGTTGTTGTGAGGTTTCCTCCAGAAGCTTCAGGGTAAATTTTTTCTGATACTTTGTTTATTATGTTATAGTTTTTTTTTAAATATTATTTAGATATTTGCATATTGGACATGCAAAGGCTGCTCTCCTGAATCAATATTATCAGCAGTCGTTTGAGGGTAAACTGATCATGAGGTTTGATGATACTAATCCAGCGAAGGAAAATGTGCACTTTGAGAAAGTGATTCTTGAAGATGTGGAGATGCTGGAGATCAAGCCTGATATGTTTACACATACATCGCAGTACTTTGATCTGATGTTGGAATATTGTGAGAAGATGCTTAAGGATGGTACGGCTTATGTTGATGATACTAATCCAGAGTTAATGAAGGAGCAAAGAGATCAAAGGATGGAAAGTGCAAATAGGAATAATTGTAAGTGATAACTTTTATATTCTTTGTTTTATATTGTTGTAGTATGTATGTATTACTTGGGTAGCATATAATTATCACTAAAAACTAGGCTAATATTTATTCTTCATACAAGTAGAGTTGGATATAAATAGGAAGGTTGGGGCTTGTATGATTGCGACGTGATTGAAAGGAAATAGGTCTGGTTCTTATAGAGCTTAATGGATCTGGAGAGATCCATTCCCGATTATATAGTGCTGCAGGAATCATGTCGGTTTAGTTTGAAAGGTGAAGCGTTTAGAAGATTGGCAAGCTATAAGGATGGACTTCTAAGAATGGGGATTGAGAAGTTAATCAGGAATGTATAGGAGTGATATACGAGCAGGGACCGTACTCCCTCAATTCGCCAATGGATAGGCGAATCGCATAAGAGTGGCGACTGAATCGGTGGACCTCTATCAGACCGCGGTAGAAGTTGTTTGGGAGGAGCATGAGTCGATGGAGATAATTGTACGTATTTGGGGAATAGAAGTGGAGGAACAGCAAAAGCAATCCTAGATTGATGGAAGTATAATCCAGGGTTTAAAAGGGTGCAAGAGATAGGAGGATGGGATGAGTGTAGTCGAGAAGAGGCTGTTTGTTCCACCGATAAGTGGGTCTAAAGAACAGCGGCTCCAGGTCTGGATAGGCATGAGATATACCAAATGTGGCTATGGAGGATATTCCTGAGAACATCTGAGAGTGGAGTGTAAGGCAATGGAAGCAGATTGGGCGAGGCTTGGATGGAGCTTGGAAATTAGGTTGGGTAGATTATTGAGTAAAAGAGAGAGCGGTTTGGTTATGATAAGAAGAATCTGGGAGAAGAGAAGGAGACGATGGCTGGACAGGGTGGATGAAATTACTTAGCGTGGATTGAGCACGTGCTTCGTTTTTGTTGGTATTTTTGTTATTTATATATTGTTAAAGGGTGTGTGGGGAAAAAGGTTATGCCATCAAAGGTTATGAAATCTATAAACAAAAGAAATAAAGCAGGTCTGGACTGACCCGCGCCAACCAAGTGATGTATATTCCCCTAATTTGATGTAAATTTAAAAAAGCCCAATATGTATAAGTACATTACTCTATTCTACTTTACAGCCTATGATAAAAATTTATCAATGTGGAAAGAAATGGTAGCTGGAAGTGAAAAGGGTCAACAATGCTGTGTGCGTGCGAAAATTGACATGCAAAGTCCAAACGGTTGCATGAGAGATCCCACAATCTACAGATGTAAAAATGAAATTCATCCAAGAACCAAAGATAAATACAAGTAAGTGTTGGATGTACGATACAAGGTGTATCTATACAAACTGTTTAGCGTTTGACGCCATCCGAACTCGTTAGTTTTCTCCTCGCGCTTGAGTAGTACAGTGGGTACTTATTCTTTTTCAAATGATTTTATTCCTAATTAGGGTGTATCCAACCTACGACTTTGCCTGCCCAATTGTAGACGCAATCGAAGGCGTTACGCATACATTGCGAACCATGGAGTACCACGATCGTGATCCTCAATTTTATTGGTTTATCGAAGCACTCGGCCTACGTAAACCTTACATTTGGGAATACAGTCGACTATCCATGACCAACACCGTTCTCAGCAAGAGGAAACTAACTTGGTTTGTGCAGGAAGGTTTAGTTGATGGATGGTAAGTTTTCATTTTTATTTGACATTGTCATATTGTTCTTTGGTATACAATGTTTCTTATCTAAAGGGATGATCCACGTATGCCTACCGTTCGTGGAGTGTTACGTCGTGGTATGACCGTCGAAGGATTGAAGCAATTCATCATCGCGCAGGGATCGAGTCGTTCGGTGGTCTTTATGGAGTGGGATAAGATTTGGGCGTTCAACAAGAAGGTTATTGATCCAATCGCACCCCGTTTTACTGCCGTCGATGAGGATAATGTGCTTGTGATGATAAACCACGCGAAAGAAGAGAAAACTCAGGTGGCTAAGCATCCCAAGAATAATGATGTTGGTATGAAGGATGTTTGGTTGGGTCCAAAGATTCTGATAGATCGCGTAGATGCTGATTCGTTGAAAGAGGGTGAAAACACCACGTTTATCAACTGGGGTAATATTCTGATTAAAAAGATTAACCGGTAAGTGTTAGATTTGCTTGTTAAAGTTATATTTTAAAAGTTATTATCGGAAGAAGGGTTAGATATGTGTACTTGTTAAATTTACATTTTAAAGGTTATGTGATCAGCGGAAATTTAAGGTTAAATCAGGTTAAAATTATAACTGACTTTAAGATTTACGATTCATTTAACGAGGGTTAATATGCAGAGAAGTCAGTATTTGTTACGAATATCACTGGGCAAAACGGAAATTACTTTTTGGATGCAACTTCGTAATCTTGAATGAATTTGAAGTGTTGAATTTTAATAGCACCTTGAAAAGCGCTAATTGGCTTTAGTTTCTTAACGAGAAACTCCTCATCAATGGTTATAATCGAGGTTAGTTTGTTAGGTTAAGAATATTCTGACACGGTCTATCTTTTTGTTAATGTAGTGCTAGCGGAAAAGTAGTGTCAGTTGAAGCAGAGACCAACTTGGACAACAAAGACTACAAGAAAACGCTGAAACTAACCTGGTTGGCTGTGACGAAGAATGCCGAATTTACCCCAGCGTGGTGTGTGTATTTCGACCATCTCATGAGCAAACCATTGCTTGGCAAAGACGAAGATTTCAAACAATTCGTCGGTCATGAGACGAGAGTAAGTTTGTCAACTGCATTTTTTATTATATAACAATTGTTATGCTCTTATAGCGCGAAATTAAAGTCCTCGGCGATCCCGAGCTTCGTAAGCTCAAAAAAGGCGACATCATTCAAATCCAACGCAAAGGCTTCTTCCGGGTTGATGAGCCATTCAAACCAGCAAGCGAGTTCACCGGCGTTGAGCAACCCATCATTCTTTTCTATATTCCGGACGGTCATACAAAAGAAATGCCAAATGCGAATGTGGCGGCGTCGAAAGTACAAACAACGAACAAGGTGCGTTGAATTTTGAGAAATTTTGATGGTTACGCAATCGGTGAAAGTAGTTTAATGTGTTTTTGATTGGTTGTTCTCTTATAGAAAGACAACAGACAAGGCAGTCCAGCTGCAGCAGTTAGTGAAAGTAGATCGGCAGTGAGCGTCAACGACGAGATTGTCAAGCAAGGCGACGTGGTGCGCACGCTGAAAGCACAGAAAGCTGCAAACGGTGAGGTCGACGGTGCGGTGAAGTCGTTGCTGGCACTCAAGGCTGAGTACAAGAAGTTGACCAGTACGGAGTGGAAGCCTGGATGTGTGCCACCTACTGTAGTAACATCAGCTGGGGATGCAACGTCAGGTGGTGGTGATGAGTTAAGTGCAAAGATTGCAGCACAAGGTGAAAAGGTGCGTAGCTTAAAGGCGGCTAAAGGTGATAAGGCTGCGGTTACGGCTGAAGTTGCCATCCTCTTGGCTTTGAAGTCTGAATTTAAGAAAAATACCGGTAAAGATTGGACTCCTGATACTGTTGTAAAGGCAACACCAGCTCCGGGAAACGTTGCAGCAAGTGAGAGTGATATTTTGGCCAAAATTGCAGCTCAAGGTGATAAAATCCGTGATTTAAAGGCAAAGAAAGCTGAGAAGAGTTTAATCGAGTCTGAGGTTAAGTCCCTCTTGGAATTAAAGGCGAGTTATAAGAGTTTGACTGGGAAAGAGTGGAAACCAGGTACAGTTACATCAACTCCAGCTGCAGTTACGACTTCACTTTCGGGTTCCTCTGACAACGACTTACTTCAGAAGATTGCAGAACAAGGTGATAAGGTACGCGCGTTAAAATCGCAGAAAGCAGACAAAGCTGCAATTGACGAGAGTGTCAAAACTCTGCTGGCTTTGAAAGCCGATTTTAAAAGTTTGACTGGTAAAGATTGGAATCCGGATATGGGACCAACTCAAACCCAAACTTCCTCTCCTACTAATGACTATCAATTTCTGCTTGATATCGCTGCCCAAGGGGACAAAGTTAGACAGTTAAAAACGGCTAAAGCTGCCAAAGATGTCGTCGATGTTGAGGTAAAGAAGTTGTTAGATTTGAAAGCAGAATTTAAGAAGATTACCGGGAAGGAATGGAAACCAGAAATGGTGGCACCATCTACACCTCCTGCTGATACATCCAACCTGAACACATCACTTCCCAATGTAACGATTTCTGCATGTGATGATCTTGTTACTAAAGTTAACGCACAAGGTGAAGTTGTTAGGAACCTGAAAGCAGCCAAAGCTCCCAAAGCCGAAATAGATGCCGCTGTTAAGTTTCTTCTTGATCTTAAGGCAGAGTACAAGACCGTGACTGGTACAGATTTCCCGGTAGCCGGGCGGACTTCAAGTAAACCAAAAGAAGTGAAGGAGATTAAAGAGGTGAAGGTTAAGCAAGCTAAGCAGAAACCAGCTCAGAAGGAAAGGAAACCCGTGGATGTTGAAGATGGGGGGCTTAAGAAACAAACTCGCTTAGGTTTGGAGGCGAGAAAAGAGGAGAATCTTGCTGATTGGTACTCGCAGGTTATTACAAAAGGTGAAATGATTGAGTATTATGATGTTTCTGGGTGTTACATTTTGAGACCTTGGTCGTTTGCTATTTGGGAGGCTATTAGAGATTGGTTTGATCCGAAGATTAAGGAGCTTGGTGTGCAGAACTGTTACTTCCCAATTTTTGTGTCACGGACGGTTTTGGAGAAGGAAAAGACTCATATTGCTGACTTTGCCCCTGAGGTAGCTTGGGTAACAAAAAGTGGTGATTCTGATATGGCTGAGCATATTGCTGTGCGTCCAACTTCGGAAACTGTGATGTATCCTTCCTACGCGAAGTGGATTCAGTCGCATCGAGATCTTCCATTGAAATTAAACCAATGGAACAATGTTGTGGTGAGTTTTTAACTGTTGTCTTTCACCTTAATACCGTAATAATCTGTAGTACCGTAATATTAAAATCAACTTAATCTTTCGCTCTCAAAAACATGTTTCACTAAAATTCACATGGTACTTAATTATTGGGTTTTCAAAGATTCAAAATTAAGTAAATTCAAACTTCTCGTCAATACCCCTGCATTTAAACCGACCTTGACGCGCTTGGCGCGAGTACACCACGTTACCTCATACGGTGAATGTTGCTGTTAAAGCAATATATACCAAAATTGTTTATCGACAAACGGCTGAAAACGGCGAAAAATCCCCTTAACACAAATTATTTCCATATATGTACTATACGTGTAAAAAATTTCATTCAATTCCATGACGGACAATTGAGGCTCTCTCCTTGTTAGTTTATATGCATTTCGTTATATTTCTTTTTGTTAATTTCCAGAGATGGGAATTTAAACACCCGCAGCCATTCCTACGAACACGTGAATTCCTCTGGCAGGAGGGCCACACTGCCTACGCGAACATCGACGACGCCAAACAGGAAGTCGCTTACATTCAGACTCTTTACGCTCAAATTTATGAAGATCTCCTAGCTATACCCGTCGTTCGGGGACGCAAAACTGAAAAGGAAAAGTTTGCCGGTGGTGATTACACCCATACCGTGGAAGCCTTCGTTTCAGCTAGTGGTAGAGCTATTCAGGGTGCCACATCGCACCACCTGGGTCAGAACTTCTCCAAAATGTTTGAAATTACCTACGAAGACCCCGAGACGCAGGAGAAGAAGTTCGTCTACCAGAATTCATGGGGTATCACGACACGTACAATTGGTGTGATGATTATGGTTCATGCCGATAACCAAGGTTTAGTGCTGCCACCTCGAGTTGCGTGTATTCAAGTTGTTATCGTGCCATGCGGTATCACGGCGAGTTTATCAGAGACAGACAGAAAGAGTTTGCAAGCGTCGTGTGATGAACTCGAAGCAGATCTAAAGAAGGCTGGAATCCGTGTGAATGGTGATTATAGAGATAATTACTCGCCTGGGTGGAAGTTCAATCATTGGGAGTTGAAGGGTGTACCAATCAGGGTGGAACTTGGTCCTAAAGATATGAAAAACGCACAACTTGTTGCTGTACGTAGAGATACCGGTGAAAAGATTACTATCAAACGAAACACTGCCACTACTAGTTTGAAGAAGATATTGGATGATATTCAATCTTCCTTGTTTAACAAGTATGTGCTTTTTTTAAATTGTAACCTCATTATATTTTATGGATAACCTTAATTTATTACTTGCATTCTATAGGGCGAAAGAAGATATGAAGCAACATCTGATAACCTTAAAGGATTGGTCGCAGTTTGCTCCAAATTTGGATAAGAAGAACATGATCATGGCTCCGTTCTGCGGCAATGAAGCTTGTGAAGAGAAAATTAAAGCAGACAGTACTCGACAGGATGCCGACGCTGAACCTGGAGCACCTGCAATGGGTGCTAAATCACTTTGTATCCCAGACGAACAGCCAGCTGCGATTAACTCCCAAGATCGATGCATTCATCCAGACTGCAAGAGCAAGCCATTGTTTTATACAATGTTTGGTAGAAGTTATTAATATGAAGGAAGTTTGATTTTACATTGTAATAATATATTTGAAAAAATATTTAAACTTTGAAGAACAAATTTGCATCTTATTTAATGCCATAATTTTTCTACAACAAATGCGAAAAGTCAATTATATCCTGTAAATCAGGATCAAGCAACCTTTTTTTATGATCGGGCCAGTAAAATGCTGAATTTTTAGACGGGCCGCACATAGATCCGCCTCTCCTATGTGCTCTGCAGGTTGTTCATCCCTGTTGAAAATATATACTTGTATAATTAACAAACTTTTTTATCCATTAAAAGTTGTAGATGGATAGATCGGCCTTGTTGGATATCGGCATTTCGGCATCGTCTGTCATGTGTAGTAGTGGCATCCGATTTTAATACCTCTTAACGCAGTTCTACTCGAAGTCAACTTCGGCCGTGCTTCGGTGGCATCAAATCGGGAGAGGGAGTTCTAGAAGAGGTAGTTCGTGTAACAGGCAGTCACAAACAATCAACCACACACCAACATATATAGATAAGAAGATAAGGAGTGCGAAGAATAGGCGTATTATGACAAGGGTGAGGTGTGGATCTGAAGAGCAAGGAAGGAAAGTTTGGATGGCGGATGAATTTATGATGTGTACACTGTGTCGAGAAGGGGTGGATATGTGGGGACATGTAGTGAGGGAATGCATGGGTGTAAAGGATAGGTGGATAAATGGTTTGATGAGGGAGGGGAGAATGTGAATTTGATCAATCAAATTATAAGGGCAAAAGGAAGAAAGCAAGTTAACTTAAGTGGGTTGGTTATTTATTTTACTGTTGGACACAATTATTTTAATATGTTATTTTATTCATTATATGACGAGGGATGTGTTTTGAGGCGTGTAATGCCAGAATAAAGGCTGATTATATATACTAAGTTAACAAATTTTAAAAATTAGTGTCAGTATTAGTTGCGCTATCTAGTAACCAATATATAAAGTACTTTATATATTTATAAGACTGCTATTCTGACCACAATTTAAGAAGAAGTGAACATTTACATGGGAAAAAAAAACATCACCCCCTCAAGAGGTGAGCCTATACACTCAAAACCCACTGATGGCATTCCTTGCCGAAGAAAGACTGCATGCATGATTGATTACAATTTGCAATAAACTTAAAAAGGTGCCGTTTTAAAATTGCACATTACTGGCTATCCCACGAAAATTTAAAGTAGAATGTGAATTCCACTTGGATATTTCCAGGTTAATAAGGAGGAAACAGAATTGCGAAGTGTAGATCTTCCTGCAAGTTTGTCTTCCAATATAAGTTAGAATACCTTGCGCTGATTTGTGAGACTATTCTTTTTATTTTAATAATTCTATACAAAATTCTATACAATATACTCACGTAAATCGCGATAGTATATTGTGGAAATTTACTGAAGTGCACATCTACATAATATCTCAGCGAGATAATAAATTAAATCTTGCATTCCAAACATATTTGATTCCATAATACTTACAACAGGTTTCACACTTGTATGAAATTTTGAATTTGTAATAAATAAATGACAAGGAACTAAATTTGTAAAGGCAAAACGTACATTATTTAAGTGTTATATTATATAGATCAATGAAATTATACAGATAAATAGGACCAATTTCTTTATGTATCCAAATTTTCAAGTTTACATATAATTATGTCCAACATTTTATGGACAACTTATTCTAAAGTATAGCTATAAATATAACTGACTATATAGATCATATCTTTAAGAAAATAATTCATGAAAATGTATAGGTTTTAATTTTCTTTTGTATTTGAGAATTGCATTCTATGCAGACGAATTTAATAGTACATTACCTAACAAAGATATTATGCACGGACTGAAGCGTTTGCGTACGAGTTATGTACTATACTTTACCAACGACCCTTTGATGTAAATTCCAAGGCCAACTTAAAATTCGTGTTGTCCTGGCTGCATCTTACGTGTACGCTTCCGTGAACAAAATATCGATCTAACCGGCGCTGCTCAATTTGGTTATTTACGCACGGAGCCGATTTCTTGTTTACTCGCCTTTGTTAACTTTAAAATTTTGTTGGCTGTACGGTTTTTTTTATATATAGATCAACTAGGCGCTATGTGTTTTCGCCTTTTTAAGTAAGGAGCCGTGCGTATAGAGGCCAAAACGCACGGTATCGAACGTATAGTGGCAAAATGCACGGCGTGAAGAGAGCCGTGCGTAAAGAGGCTTACTTGATTTGTGCACTATGAGTTATTGTTCTTTTTTTCGGTTGGGGTCGTAGGTAATTTAGTACTATGAACAACGGGTATGGGATGGTACTCATTTCCTCAGGATATGAAAAATTGCAACTTGTACGAATCAGGAAAGAGCAGATAATGTACACTATACTTTTTCTACGACTATTATGTGTGAAAATAATAATTACTTAATCAAAAACGATACTGAAATATGTTCATTATACAACAGAAAAGGAATTTACCTTGGATTGTCAATATTATTACATCAAAGAAAAATATGTTTGTTTTAAACTAGATACAATGAAACTTGCCACAATCGGAACATTTTGTTTACGGAATTCTGTCTATAACAGAAAGTTTTCCGGGTTCGTTGGTTTTCATGACTACTGCAATGTAAATTAACCTGTTTTCGCCGAATCGGTCTAACGCGAAAACGGAAGTAAATATTTGTGTACAACGGAATTTTTATATAGGTAAATTATAGACTATACGGGTAAATTATTATATTATTATATTGAAGATACAGGAATTAAATTAAAATATTAAAAATCACCGTGAGGGGTTTCTAGTCCTCCATCGGGTGCCTCCCCAGGTGGCGGATAGGGGAAAGCCTCCCAGATATGGGTGGTACCGGTGAATTTAAATACCCGGGACGGACCAATCTTGAGAGCTGCGTCTGATTCATAGTGAACGGTAGCAAACATCGGCTGTCTCCATCTTAGGAGCGAATGAATCGACACTCTGGGAGTCTAAACGGAACTGCAGCAAAATGGATAGAAGGAGGAAAAACAACATGGAGAAATAATGAAGAAGTACTGGAAGAGAAGAATGAGGAGAAAAACATAATCATGGGAAACTATTTCACGTGGTCCATAGTCGGCTAAAATCGAAAAAAAAGATACAGGAGCCGGCACAACAAGGAACTCAATCAGGCTCTGAGAGACCAACCAGCTACGACATATATCAAATGATGGGATGATGAAGTAAATCATGACTCATGGTCAGTGCAGACCCTCAAATTAAGAGGATGGAAGAAAGTGGCACTGGTCAGGGAAGAACGGAGGAGGAAAATAAGAGAGGCCAAGGCTCAAGCGGGACTGTAGCGCTATGAGAGAGAGAGAGAGAGAGAGAAATTATGGGCGCCGCCATATAGAGTGCAGGGGGACCCAATCGCAAGGATTTCTAAACAACAATTTGCTCCCGTTGTATTATATAAACTTAATATTGTAATGACTTAATATGCAGAAACCTGGTAACAACCGAACAATGTGTAATCTGTATCTCTCCGTATAATGCAGCATCCACTGTAGTAAACATTCTAATAAAGCTTTTTTAAGTGTTAATATACTTACAGGGATCTATATTTCCTGCCAAAAATAGGAATGTGTCCTTTTAATAGTTCATTACACTGATGTAAAACTTTAACTAGTTTGTACGCGAAATTGCAAACGCACTTGTCACATTGTCGAATGGCAAGAAAACCTCCCAGACGCCGCGCCGAGCCATTAGATCGAGGTTGCGCGCGTCGCATCTCGGCGCAGGAAGTTGCGCGTTCTCCCGATAATATAAAACAGGTGTGTTTATTCTTTCCACACGCATTCAATTTGGGACTTTCGTGCGCGCCGCGACGCGTTACTTGCTCTAATTGAATCCGGCACGCGCGCGCGATGTGTAATGTGCGTTAATTGGCTCCACTTGCCTACCCATTACACTTACGAATTACGTCGCACGTGTATCGCACATCTTCCGACACAGTGCACATCATCCTCTGATCGTTTGCGTTTGTTTACATATTTTGCACTTCAACGGACTTTCGAACAATCAAGTAAGTAGTTATTACTGTGATTAACTCATAGGTAGCAGCATTGTTACAGTTGAGAATAAAACACTGGCTGAAATTGATTTATGAAATTTACGCACGACAAACACGCTTATCTTAATTAATTTGTAGATATATCAATTTTGGAGGTAGCTCCACATAGGTTACTCCACAACTAGGTATCTATTTATGAAATGAAACATCATAATCAACGAGTTTTATCTCTTTAATAGCTTCATTTGTGCGTTAACTTTGCGTGTTGTAGTTTGTTAAACCCCAAAACGACCTCTTATTGTTATGCAAATTCGTGCGACGCATTGACATGAATGTTAAATCGTCTGGGAGATATAGTTTTATAAGAAAATTATTCATTTTTTCCCGTTATTATTTCAGTGTGTACTATTTGTTACGAACAATTAAGCCAATAAACATCTGTCATACGAGTATATTCTATCATTATGTTGATAAAAACCTTAATATTGCAAATCTGATTATATCTAGTTGATTTATTGAGAATTAAGTGATAAAACGATATTTGTATTCGGAATTATTAGCAAATTGTAGTTTTAGGAATAGAATTTTTCTGTTATATCATATTTTAATTCTTGGTCGTCCTTTGTATCAAGTACTGAACATTTCCCAATGAATAAAAGTTTTCTGAACTGATATACTCTCAGATTGCATAATAAATTGTTATAAGTAATTATAAAAAGTGGTATTATCGATAAAAGCTACTGTTTTATAGATACCAGGCTCTTAACTCTAATAATCATTTTCTCTGGAAAAATCGGAAATAATAAAATATTAGCAGATATTATAACAATTTCATGATATGTACTCATTTTGAACCAAAAACTAGACTAGTTCCAATATTTTCTTACAGATATCTGATATTATTTTAGCTTAATTGAGAACATGGAATTGATTTTTCAACTCACCGTTAATTTTCATAATTTCGAGTAGATTTGTTTAATACGCGCCGAATTATCTCTTCGACGTGAATGTCACAAAGAAATTTAAAATACTTTTTTTCAAATGTACTTGTAATTTTACTTAGCGGTTACTGATTGTCCGATGAAATTAACGTAAATATCTAAAGTCATCCCTCTTATGGTTCCTCTTAAAACGGGAAACGTCAAAAGGCCAAAATGACGTATCGCTCTACAAGAACTTAGAGATCCATGATAATTATATACGCACGGAACTGGCCATAAGGTGAACTTTTGTCACAGATAAAATGCTATCTGGGAAACTAGAAGAGTGAAACACTTGATAATCACCCCAAAAATAGAAAAAAAAAGAAGAAAAAATAGCAAAAAAGCTCAATCCAATAGTGCTAATTTCATTATAGTACATTACTATTTTCAATAACGATATAAAAAAATGTTACAATATAGCTAAAATATACCATATCTGGTATGTTTAGAATTGCTCTTCGAAGTGATTTCCGCAATAAAATTTAAAATTCTCAATTATTTCAAATTCACCTGTAATTTCTCTTCCTACATGTAACTTTCGCTAATGGTTAAGGCTTAATCAGCCCATATCTTGACACTTGAACGCAAAAATTACCAGGGTCACAATGTACGTAACCGTTCACTGAAGGAACCACTTTTGGCCATTTAATTATGCCGTTTGTCGCTCAAAGAGAAACCATAAGAAGGATGGCATTAGATGTGCATGTGAATTTCATCGTACAATCACTCGCGCACGTTCCAACAACAACAACGTAAAATTACAGGTACAATTGAAAAAATGTAATGTATTTTACATTTCATTGTGAGATTCACGCCGAAGAGACAATTCGAAACATACTGGACATGATATACTTTCACTATACTGTAATATTTTGTTATAAATTTATTGCAAATATTAATTTATTATGGTGTGCTAGTGGAGTGGTGAGTGGATGTAGGGTGGACAGAAGGAAGGAGTATGAGCATGTTGGTTTGTCGGAATTAGCGGTAGAGGAAATATTGCGGGAAGGGGGACCGTTAGAATGGATGGTGCGTGAAAGGGGTCGAGAGGTGGAAGAACAGGTGCGCCAGGAGAACATAAGTAACAGCTCGTATAACCCCGCGTACAGGCTAATACAGGTCATCGGGCAGAAGCCAAAATATATCACTAAGCAAAGAATGAACGCCGACGACAAACGGGTTATGGCCAGGGCAAGGTGGGGGAATCAGGAACAAGGAAGAATGGTGTGGTTGGGGAACGAATATATGGAATGTTTGTTATGTCGAGGTGGGGTGGATATCTGGGAGCATCTGTGTGTCTGCGGAGGGGTGAATGGTTTGGGATGTAAGAGGGGGAAGGTAAGGGAGTGGTTGGGAGAGGGAGGGGAGAGTGTCACAATACTGAAGCAAATTGTGAAGGAGAAATGAAAACGGAGGAGAAGGACGACCAAATAGGGTAGTTGTACATGATAGTTGTACATGTACTTTATTTACTTTATTTTGTCTTATTCTTATGGATTATATTTTTGTTTTATTTATTTATTTTATGAAGTCTATTGGCGGTAAAAAGGTAAAAAGTAAAATTGTATAAAAGATGAATGCCAACAAAGGTCCAACTACTACTAATTTTCAGTACTAGCATATATATTCAACCTTTATTGGCATTTCCTTTACACTTTATACCAACTTAAAATATCTTCACACTAACAACAACATGAAAAATCATAACAAATTACTAAAACTATAAAAAAACACTACCTAGTCGTTACAAAGTAAAAACTGAAGAAAAAACCCTCGACCCTTCAGTTTACTATACTATGTTACCAACTCCTGAATCCCATGTCTTTGCCTTCTCCTTTGGTTCTTCTCTTGAACTATTCTCATCATCATTACCACCCTCTTCCCGCCCACTCTCAGCCATTTTTGCATACTCCTTTCACCCTGACAATCACTGCCTTGGATCCATTCTTTCCTCAATTCCATACATTCACTTGCCATGGCTTTCAAAACTTGAAATCGATGGTACTGCGGGTTGTATGTACTCCCCCTATTTTGTTTTGCCGAGTCTGGTATTCCACCTCTTCACCCTTTCTTCTTACATGTTCTTCCAAAGCTCCTTCTATCATTAACTGTCCCACTACTGTCAAATAGCTCAACTTCCCAGTAAGCCAACTTTCTGTGGTCCTTCCACGCACTTCTCCCCTTTCCCACACACCATCCCCATACATATTTTACCATACGCCCATCTTCCATCTGATTCAACATTTCCTCGTACCTTGCCACCAAACTTTCTGTTTACCATGTGACACACACACACACACACACACACACACACACACACACACACACACACACACACACACACACACACACACACA